>CAAKHD010006909.1:44081-83094 GCA_901007705.1 Fistularia tabacaria | reverse complement strand
TTCTCAGTCTCAGCGGTTCCGTCAAAGGTCCAAGTGACTTTAGGCACTGGTCGTCCAGTGATGGTGGCAGGAATGTTAATGGCGGTTCCTGCTCTACAGTTCAGTAGGTCATGAGCAGTAACAGCAAGGGACACCATCGGCTCCACTGGAGAAAAAAACAGGTTTTGAGAACAAAAAAAAAAAAAAAAAAAAAATATATATATATATATATATGAATGAGGTGTCAAACATTGACATCATGTATTATTTGTCCAAGCGATCTTACTTAAGATGTCCTGAACCAGGATGTCGGCTGTCTTTGCAGGCTCAGATTTGCCGGCCTCATTCACGGCATAGATCCTAAATTTGCACTTCTTCCCCTCTTTCAGGTCAGGGACAGTTATCTCTGTAGATGGGTGGAGTTTGTCGGCAGGATTCACCCTCCTCCAATCAGCAGCGCCTTCTTCATGCACCTCAATGATGTAACCCTTGACTGGCCTGCCGCCATCTCGTTCAGGAGGAGTCCAGGTGAGGGTGATGCTGTCCTTGGTCTTATCTTTCACCTCTGGGGATCCAGGTGGGGTGGGGGCATCTGAGAGAAGGTATTAGGTAAGCAGATTTATGGAAACCAGACTTCAGCAGTGCAAAACCTCTTACGACACAATTGGGAGTTTCATTCAAACAGCAATAAATGATTTTGTTGCTTATTTTAGGAACAAATTTGCAGAGCCCAACATTTAAGCGAAAAACCAGAACATTCCCGCATCATTGGTTGTGTGGAAGGAAGCTGCCTTTGTGACATTTGTCTACATTCTGCAACATTTGATCCCAAAGCGCTTTTTGAAAAGTATCTTCATTTCGAAAATTGAGGAAAGAGGATTGCATTGTACTGTATTTGATTATATTATGAAATATATTTTGTTGACAGAAAAATGTTTTTTGATATCAAGAGAAACCAGCAAATATAAGGTGACAGCAAACTCACTGCAGGGGTCCGTGGCAAAGCGGCATTCTGTGGCCTCACTGGGGGGCCCAACTCCTGCTGCATTGCTTGCAGCCACCCTGAACTGGTACTCTGTGCCCTCAATAAGCCTGAGAACGGTGTACTGCAGACCCTTGACTGCAGGCTTGGTGGCAGATGACCTGTTGACACGACCCCAGTATACAGCACCACGCTCCCTCTTCTCCAGCCAGTAGCCCTGAATGGTGGAGCCGCCATTATCCAGGGGAGGATCCCAAGTCAAGGTCATGGTGGTTGACGTGGCAGCAATGATCTTGGGGTTCCGTGGTGGTCCTGGGAGGCCAAATGGATCCTGAAGCTGAACCTTCTCAGAGTCACAGCCGTCACTGACCCCGTACTTGTTCTCCGCCTTGATTCGGAACTGATAAGTGCCTTTCAAGTTTAGCTTGTACACCTGAAGAAAGAAGGTTGAGAAGTTCAGCTTTTTTGCATTTCGACCCAATCAAATGGTTACACTTTTAGTTGCTAGCAGTGAAAGCTGAACCCACCCCATATCTCCTGTCAATGAGGTTAAGGGTCAGAGCTTCATAGTCAGACTTCTTCTTGCTAGCATCTCTGTGCTCAACAATGTAGTTTGTGATTTCACTGCCTCCATTGTCTTCTGGAGCGTCCCATGTCAAGTAGCATGAGTCTGCCTTGATGTCGGAAACTACAATGTTCCTTGGAGGAAGAGGACGGTCTGCAGAAAAAGGAGGGAGATATGTTGCAGTATTTATCTTTTCAGGTCGTCAGTTGAACAAGCACTAAGACACTGCACATTCTGGGGTATGAAGGTATTTCTATATATTCACCCAAAACCCTCATGAAGCCTGTAGTCTTTCAAAGAGCATGTCTGACTGAGAAAATTGCATGATGGTCAGCATCAGTGATCAGTTTTGCACGGTACAACCGTGAAGGTGTCAGTACTGCGCAATGAAGCCGGTTTCAAATTCCAGCTATAATCAAAAGCAGCAGAAAGAAAGAGAAAACCTAAAACGGACGATGTGGTGAGATCGAAGGACCGGGAAAACCAATGGACCTCTCCGGGAATGGAGTGCTTGTGGTAAGGACGGTGAGCTATTGTTACACGGTTGGATAAGTGAAAAGGAACTTGGAGAACATGCAGAATGTTTGTGGAGGCATGACTCTGTATCTACTCTCTACTATTCTGAGCCAGTCCAAGCACCATTTTCCCCAAAGACGTGTACAGCAGTGATCCCCCGTAAGCTGTCCACTGCACTTGCTGTCACAAAGACCTGAAAAGCTCTGTTTTTTATTGTGCAGTTTCCATAGGCAGAGGCCAGAAGTACCTGATACCAAAGCAGTTTTGTAGCAAATTTTAATGTCTATTCATGTATCTTATTTATTCATGCATCTGTTTCTTTTCAGCAAATCATTAAGTTTGACCTATATGAAAATGTGTGCTAATTTACTTCTTCATCCACTACAAGCTGAAACCAGGGATCTCTGGAGCAACTCAACACATTCGAAACACACTTAAATAGAAAAGGTAACTCAGCAAGTAAGTTGGTGAGTGAGTAAATGATTAAATAAACAGTGACTTGTGATGCACACACACACACACACACACACACACACACAAACTTAAGCCGATCAAGGATTTTGCTGTTTGCTGAGATCTTACCAAGGATTTCCACACGGATGACATGTTGAGCTTTGCCGTGGCAGTTTTTAGCCACGAGCTTGTAGTTGCCCTTGTCTTTTCTGATGGTTTCTGGGATTGCGATCTTTGTCCTTATTGTTGTTCGGTTCACCTGAAGACAAAGAGTTAGATTTATATGAAGTGTTTAAATTTGAAAATGATTAAATCTGACCACCGTGAGACACAAGAGGAAAGAAAATGAGAGTGATAAACAACATAGACTGTCCAAGGCGAGGTGGACATTAGTGAAATTGAAATCTTGACTGAAATGAATTCGATGTCCTTCATTAAATTACAGTCAACTACTATTTAATGTGTCTGTCAACATTAACAAAATCATGACAATGTCACTTCTGTGGGGTTACAAGTTTTTTGTCCGAGAACCATTTTCTTCAATTTTCCTGAACCAAGGACAGTGAATGTCGTTGCTGAGACTGAAAAATTTCACTTTTCATATCGGAGGCGGGACATTTCCAGTAAACAACCGGTGATTTGTTCCTCACCTCCTCAGTTTCCATAGTCATGGTTTCGTCGTCAGACTTTTCGAGCACCTCGTTGTCCTTCATCCACTGGAGGGAAGGCAGAGGCAGTCCATTCACCTCTGCTGGGATGTCAATGGCAGCGCCTCTCTTCACAATAATAGCGTTGCTCTTGAAGAATTTCAAGATGGTGATAACTGGAGGAACTGTGGACAAGAATATTTGGCCAGTCAAAAGTTGTGAACCACTTCTTGAACATTGCCAATTGCAGACGATACTCCCTACGTATCATCCAAACGTGGACAGTCCTACCCTGGAATATTTTGACACTATCATATGTGGCGCATACAGTTCTGCACTCCGCTCCCACTTCAGACACTCAAACCGCATCTCTCTGTTTCTGCGCCCCATCTACAGACAAAGACTGAAACCATCAAACCCTGGACCGCAGAAGCTGAGAGCACCCTGCAGGACACTTTTACTCAGGCAGACCGGGATGTGTTTAAGACTGCAGCCACACTGGAGGACTCCTCTGTCAACATTCAGGGCTATGCTGGGTATGTGAATGAGCACATTAGCACTTCTGTCGACAACATTGTACCCATCATATGACATGAAGTTCCCCAATCAGAAGCTCTTGATAAACAGTTAGGTACATTATATCCTGCACTGAGACGGAGGACAGCCAAGAGGCAGAACAAAGAGGCTGGAAGAGGCTCTATTCTACTGCTGACGGGCAAATGTTGTGATGCCTGCAGCACATTATAGTCTACAAGACCAGCATCATCAGCTCCACAGACAGTCTGGAGACAATTTCAACACTTTCAACACCCGCTTTGTGACATTCAGCTCCAGCGCAGAGAGGAGACACATACACCAGACGGCCCACCTCTCCCTGCCCTCTCACACCTGTCTCACACCAGTTACAAAAAGCACTGAAGAGGTGGCTTTGCATTGACCCCAGAAAGCCAGCAGTACCAGAGATATCCACAGGTGGGCCCTCAGAGCATGTGTCCATGAGCTAGCTGATGTGCTTTCAGGATCTGTCGTATGGCGTCCTCTGGTATTTTCCCGAGCACGAGTAGCCCTCAGGGAAGTTTCTTCAAACCAACCCTGTCTATCCTTTTCACCTTTGACTGTGTCACCTCCGATAAGGACAACCTCATCCTAAAGTTTGTGGACGACACCACAAATCCTCCTGCAGGAGAGAGGAGGCCAGTCTAGTGTCATGGTGTGAGGACAACAACCTTGCCATCGATACAGTAGACGGAGGAGATAAAAGTGTGCAAGAGGAAGTCCTCATTGGCGTCTGTTCATTCAAGAGTTTGAACTGGAGAGGGTGAGTAGTTTAAAATACCTGGGCACCCACATCAGTAAGGACCTCGCCTGGTCACTGAACACCACGCAGCTATTTAAGGCACAATAGCGGCTGCATTTCCGAACAGACTGAGGAAGTTTGGTGTGTCAGCAGATATCTTAAACTTCTATTGCTACATTGTTGAGAGCATCTTGACCAGCTGCATCCCCGTGCAGTGCAGCTGAACCACCACTTCTGACCATATAAGCCTGCAGCAATTGGTGAAGACTGCCAGAGAGCATTACCAAAATGCCAATATCCTTTCTGTGGAGTATCTATCATTGCAGAGTTCACAGGAGAGCTGCCTCCACCCTCAGGGACGACCCCCACCCCCAGCAAGGACTGTTTACCCTTCTCCCCCCAGGAAGGAGGAACAGAAGAATGAATGTAGGACCTTAAGACTGAAGAATGTTTTCTAT
The DNA here is from genome assembly GCA_901007705.1 of Fistularia tabacaria. Lineage (NCBI taxonomy): Eukaryota > Metazoa > Chordata > Actinopteri > Syngnathiformes > Fistulariidae > Fistularia > Fistularia tabacaria. Next base: position 78,197 of record CAAKHD010006909.1, on the reverse strand, counting down.
CCCCCTCCTGTCAGACTCCTGACAGGAGTTTACAATCATGGACAATCTCATTATCAGTTACATCGTCTAACAACAATAGTCGCTCATGTCTGAATTGCTTTTTGCTAAATATTTCCCAAGAAAATCCACAGTCACTTACTTTCATCGTCTTGGATACGGGCTGAAATTGGCTTGGACGGAGCACCTTCCCCAACTTCATTGACAGCCTTGACCCGGAACTGGTACTCCTGGTTTTCTGAGAGGCTCTCAATGGTACCACAGCACTCCCTGAAGATCTTGCGATTAGCCACTTCAAACTCTGTGCTGTCTGACCTCATCTTCTCCACGTAGTAGCCTGTAATGGGGCTGCCGCCATCGCTACGAGGGGGCTGCCAGGCCAGTGTGATGGTGTTCTTGCTTCTATCTGTGTAGTGCAGCTTCTCAGGAGCAGATGGAGTTCCTTTGTGGAGAATGTAGCAGAAAGGATGCGGTCGTACATCTGGAATGTTTCTACAGATGGAAATTACTTCATCAAAATCATGCCGTTTGCTTTGGTAGTCCTACCTTTGGGATCCTCAGCCAGGATGGGCCCCAGGTCTGCTGGAATACCATCGCCATACTTGTTCCTGGCAATGACCCTGAAGTCATACTCCTCACCTGCCAGTAGGCCCTGGATGTCACATTTGCAGGATGCAGTTTCAATAGGCTGGCGGAAGAGCTTCATTTTGGCATCCTTCCTCAAAACCTCGTAGCCAATGATGTCACTGCCACCATTGTCCAGAGGGTCAGACCAGGTGAGGGTGATGTTTTTCTTTGTCACCAGCACAGTCTTCAGGTCAACCACGGGTCCAGGCACATCTATGGAGACACACAAAATGGTAAATTTGGTAATTTCCCGTAGCACTGTTTATGTTATCAATTTTAGGTTTTGACACGCACCCATAACATCCACTCTGGTTTGGGCAGCCTTGGTCCCACTGCTGTTGGTGCCAGAGATCTTATACTGTCCATGATCTGCCCTCACTGACTTCTTGATGAAGAGGGCACTGTGACTACCATCTGTTTCCACGATCATCCTCTCCTTGTCAATTTCCGCCTCATCTTTGGCCCACTGGACCTCTGGCTGAGGTCGACCGGTCACCACAGCAGGGAGTTTCAGAGATTCGCCAGCCTTGATGATGACTCCGTTCTTCACAGACAGGTCAAAATCAACAGCAGGAGGTTCTGTGAGGCAAGCAAAGGAGATACTCAGAAAAATAAATGAATCATCCGGCTGTGTTATACAGAGATGGTGCAATAAAGCTATATCTACCTTGAGGCTCCTTGACAGTGACAGGTTCAGTGACACCAGGGGCTCCAGGACCAGCATCATTGACAGCGATGACTCGGATGTAGTAGTCGGTCCCTTCGGCCAGACCCGTCACAGTGTATGTGAGCTCTTTGCACCTGAACTCGGTGCTGCGGGTCCAGTTCTTCTCTCCAGCCACAACCTGACATCAGAGTAACAGTATGTTCATTGTTCATAGAAAAAGGAATTTGTTTCTTTATTGCTCCATTCATGTGACTTCATATTCTGATGATGAAGATGAAACATCAGCGTTATTAGTAATAGCTAGATATTTTAATTTATATGTTATTGTTGATCAACAGTGAAATAATGTATTAAAGGTTTGTTCAATGTAAAGTAACCATCAACCAGCTCTCTCTCTCTCTCTCTCTCTCTCTCTCGCTCTCGCTCTCGCTCTCTCTCTCTCTCTCTCGCTCTCTCTCTCTCTCTCTCGCTCTCGCTCTCTCTCTCTCTCCCTCCATTTATATATATATATATATTCATTAAAATACCTTCTCAACATGATATCCCAGGATATCTCCTCCTCCATTGTACAAAGGAGGCCTCCATGCCACAATGACAGAGTCTTTCCCAGTGTCTACAATCCATGGAGTTGGGGGACCAGGAGGCACTGGGGATGAGGAACGGTACATGTGGTGAAACTGCTTCATTCTAAAAACTATGAGTCCCTTCCTGCCGACAATGTCCTGCTCCCTCAAAAGGTTTGATTTTTGCAATTTAGTGTTTTCTGAACTCACAGATAGCATCCATGGCGACGGTGCGGTCAGTGGGTTCGCTGAATGGTCCAGGCCCGGCCAGGTTCTCGGCACACACCCTGAAGATGTAGATGAGCCCCTCCATCAGGCCGCTGATCTTCACCTCCAGTGAGTTGAGGAGGGCCCGGTTGACTCGAGTCCAGTGTTTGCTGTTAACCTCCTTCCTCTCAATCCAGTAACCCAAGATCGGGCTGCCATTGTCCTTGGGCTCATACCAGGAGATGTGGGCGGAGGTGGCCGTCACTTCATGGACTCGGGGCATGTTCGGAGCATCCGGAGGATCTGACGGTGACAAGAAAGTAGTCTTAATACAAAGCCATGAATTTCAGCAAACAGTTTCATATCACTGCAGTTTGTTAAATTAACTCATAATGAGGTTGTATGTTTGTGTTCATTATTAAGGATCTTCGGCTTTGATATTACAATTCTTTGGTTTTAAAAACATTCCTTACCAAACTGGTTTTTGGCCACAAGAGGTTCAGAGATGCACGGCGGCCCACAGCCATACTTGTTCTCGGCCGTGACTCGGAAGATGTACTCCTTTCCTTCGATGAGCTTGGTGACGGGGAAGCTGGTGCCCTTTACGGTTGAGGTGATGGTAATCCAGCCAATCTCATCATTCTTGTTGTCTTTCTTCTCCAGGATATAGTTCAAGATCTCACTACCTCCATCATCCTCGGGAGGTTCCCAATTGCAGATCACCGAAGTGTTCCTGATCTCATCGAATGTGAAGTGGATCGGCATGCCAGGTTTATCTGAGAGGATGACCAACAATTCAACCGGAACAAAAACGTCTATACTTCGACAAAATTTCAGTTCAATTCGGTAATTTTCCAATCAAAAACATCGGCTTATTTTCCTATCTTTCAGTTTTTGAATAAAATCTTACCCAGAACATTAACAACACAGGAAGCAGTGGCGACACCATGAGTATTCTCCACCTGGATGGTGAACCTGCCATGGTCGGCTCTGATTGCCTCTCGGATCATCAGTGCCGACTGACCCTTCTTGGTCTGATCCAAACCAAGACGCTCACGCAGGGGTGACACAAACTCCTCCTCTGGTTCGGGTACCTGGAAAGATCAACATAAATATCGATCCCTGCAACAATACGATTCCACCTACCTTGAAGAGGGAACAAACCTTCGCCCTTGACTTCTTCTTCCTGACCACTGGCATGATCTTCTTGACTGGCTCTTTGGTGACGTCCTCCTCATTTCTCAGCCAGGCGACCTTAGGGTATGGACTACCAGAGATGTAGGCATCAAGTCGGATCTCCTCGCCCCTCTTAATGCACAGGCCAGACTGCACACGAGGATGGAGGCTGACTTTTGGTTTTTCTGAAGATGAAATAGTTGGAAAAAAAGAGAGATATCAAGGATTTTCACTTTTTACAAAGTTAAAATTTATGAGAAGGTTTCCTAAATACAGTCTCCAATGAATATTTTCACCTCAATATTAGTGTTTCGATGATCAGATATTTACACACAAGACAGATCTGTGAAGTGTTCACGGCACTGAATCGACTTAAATATTCAGACATAATAAGATACATTCATGAAAAATCAGTAATATTTAGTGCTCCATACCAACAGCATCTGCAGCCTTGATGAGTGGTGTACTGCGAGAAGGTTCACTGACTCCGGCAGCATTCTCTGCTCGAACCCTGAACTGATATTCCATGTCCTCTTTCAGGCCAGTAACTGTGTAGGAGAAACCGGGGACCAGGCTTGGGGTAACCCTCTCATAGCGGTCTCCATCTTTCTCAATCTTTTCGACAATGTAGCCCTGAATAGGGCAGCCACCGTCATAGTCGGGAGCCTTCCATGTGACAGTGATGGACTTGGATGTGGGGTCACGGGCCTCCACCTGGAGGGGTGGGTCTGGTTTCTCTGTCAGATCATTGAAGGAGAAACATATTAAAGGTTCGAACAAAAAACACATTTGTCAGAGCTCTGGAGCATGAAACTTACGCTTGACTTCCTCCGCAATCACTGGGTTACGCAGTTCCAAATACACTCCAGCACCCACTTTGTTGACCGCTTTGATCCGGAAGTAGTACTCGCAGTTAACGTACAGGTCTTTAACATGGAAGGTAAGGACATTCTCTCCTGACATGACAGGCATATAGGTCTTCTTTGAGGCTTCACGTCGTTCCAGGGTGTAGCTGACGATAGGTGTGCCACCGTCATCCTCAGGGGCTACCCAACTGATCTGGCAGGAGTTCTTGGTGGCATCGCTGGCACTGATATCCTTGCACTGACCAGGAAGTCCTGGAAAATTCCAGCGCGGAATAAGAGTATTACAGGAAATGACAGGCAAATGAGATTTGGTTTTACAAAAACCTGAACAACCTACCAATGACTTTTACGTTCACGGTCCCAGTGGCAGTCCCCAAACTGTTCTCCAGGGTGATAACATAGGTACCAGCATCAGCACGGGTGCACTTGAGTACTTCCAGGTGAGCATTGCTCATCTCCACAGTCATGGAGAGTCGGTCATCAGCCTTGCACTCCACCGTGTCCTTCTGCCACACCATCTTTGGTGTTGGGATAGCTTGGTAGGGGATGTTCAGGTGCAGCTTCTGCCCCTCGATAACAACAACGTCTTGTGCTTCCAATTCTATCGACGGCATACCTTTGGAAAACATGAAAAATGTGATTGAGCTGGCAGGACTTCAATTGGATCCCTGATAGATACCATTACCATTCAGTAAAACTTACAGTCGGGGTCCTTGGTGAAGACCTTGTCTGAAATGTCGGATGGGTCGCTGACTCCAATGGCATTGATGGCGCGAACCCTGATGACGTACTTCTTCTCTGGCTTAATTCCATCATCAATTTTGAACTTCAGCTCCTTTATGGGTCTGTTGTTGACACGGAGCCACTTGAGTTCCGGACGTGCCTCTGCCACCTCCACGTGGTAGCCAGTGATTGGGGATCCGCCGTCCTTGGCCGGCGGTTTCCAGGTGACATTGATATGTACCCTACTTGCGTCAGTGATGCCCAACTCCCTTGGGGGAGATGGAGGACCTGGAGAGAAAGATTTAGATCTGAAATCAACATTTGTTTTACTCTCTTCTCCAGTCACCAATTGTTCTCAACTTCGTCATGAAAATATGCACGAATGGACAGCATTGATGCACTTGGTGAGACAATACCTTCCCGTCATGGAATGCCTGGACACACAAAATCAATTGGCTGTTTTTTGGTTTAGGTGGTGCTAAGGGAAGCCACTTACTGGTTGGATCCTCAATAGTGAGGATCTCTGTGGGTTCACTCGGATCTCCGACTCCTGCCTCGTTCTCCGCACGGACCTGAAACTGTACTTCCGACCCTTCGTCCACATCCGTTACCTTGAACTGGGTCTGTTTGTCTGGTGTCTTGCAGCATTTCAACCAACGAGTACCAAGTTTCTCTTTCTTCTCAATCACATACCTTGGGGGCAAAACGAGGACACTAAACATCTCAAGAAATGTGACAAAGACAACCTCGCTGAAAAAATGGCACATAAGATGACCGTGGACTAGTTGAAATTAACAAGTTCATCCATCTACACTTGCAGACTGATTCTGTCCAAAGTGTTTCTGTTCAAATACAGGAGCAAAGATTTTTATTAGCGATGATTCAAACAAGCTGAGAAATGATTGAGATATGATGGTGGAGCTAACCCCAGCATGAATTCAATTGTGTACTTTTTCACACCAATCATTAATTACTTGCCAAAGTTCAAAAGTTTGCGTCAGCCACAAATCTATACTTTGACGCAAAAATTGAAAACGAAAGCTTTCTCTCAATGCAGTGCTTTTACAGAAGGTCAAAGGAATCTACTGGATACACTGTGGAGAAAAAGGACAAAAGGAAAAAAGAAAGTAATTTCTAATTTCTCTGAAGACATCGTAAACCAGGCAGGAAAGGGGAAGACCTTTGAATTGTCTTTTAATCTCAGTATTGGCTGGTGTCTGTTTTGGTATTGCAGTGTTCCTCGATCGTATGCACTCTAATTCACAGCTATGTTTTACAGGTCTGGATCGTCTTACTTGGTAATAGGTCGTCCTCCATCGCTCTTGGGAGCCTCCCATTTCAGCTCCACGTGTCTCTTTGCGATCTCCACCACTGTCAGGGCATATGGAGGCCCAGGAGTAGCTGCAGAGAAGATTCATACCACATTAACTTTGATACCATACACATGCTTCTTTTAATCTCTGTTTTAATTGAATGGGGAACTGTAACCCTTTTTCAATTCATTGTTTTTGATCAAGAACAGTGAAGGCAGACATTTAGCTGATTGTATGCTAATACTACAAATAGTGGAGTAGAATAAAAATTGTGACTGGGAATCAACAATGTTGGGAATCACTACTGAAACCAGCTGACAGGATTTTTGTTTCCCTGATATAACGTTCATAAGACTTGACAGTCTTTAAGAAGCATTTGAAATGAAAGTGACATTATGGTTCCTCGTGCTGCTGACAACACATCCGTGAGCGGGAGTTGTAAACAGTGTTTCTCATGGAAAGCCGTTTCATGCACTGTATATCCGTAAGACTCAACTCCCTCAAGTCCCCAGGACTTACTGAAAGTGTCTTTTGCAAGCACAGCATCTTCTAGTTCGCAGAACTCGCCCATCCCCACGGCATTCTCAGCCGCCACACGGAATACGTATAGTGAGCCTTCGTTGAGCGGTGTCACGGTGTACTTGAGTTCTTTAATGGTGGTGTCTACTGCCTGCCACGCCTTACGCCTCACGTCCCTCTTCTCCACCACGTAGTTGGTGATGGGTGAGCCTCCATCACTGCTGGGTTCCTGCCACTTCAGTTCTGCGTTGATCTTGGTGATGTTGGTCACCTCCAGCCACTGAGGAGCTGATGGAGGGTCTGCAGAAACAATAGATAAAAAGTAAGCGCCACTGGTTGACACTTCAACAAAAGCATAACCACAGGATCAATCATCAGCTTTCTGTTGATGTAGGTTTCAAAACTATTTAAAAAATGAAATAAAATCCAGTGGTAATTGACATCTTAGAAAACACTGCTTACAGAGTCTCTCCTTGCAGACCACAGGGTCACTGGGTTCACTGGCTTCGCCTTCACCGGCCCGGTTGACTGCTTTGACTCGGAACAAGTACTCCTGTTTCTCCTTCAGACCCTGCAGCTGGTGCTCGGTCAGAGGGATATCCTCCGCTATGCGGATCCACTCCTCGCTTCCAGTCTTCTGGAACTCAATGACGTAGCCCTCAATCTTAGCTCCTCCGTCGTGCTCTGGTCTGGTCCATGCCAGGAGGACCGAGGTTTTACCAACATCTTGGATAACAGGTTTGCCGGGAGCCCAGGGAGGATCTGAGGAGGAGGTCAAGTTGTGTTACAGTCACTCCATTGGCTCAGTTTGTCAGGTCTTAGTGCACAGCATCACAAGATACAGGTCAACATCTCCCACAATTAAAATAATGATGAGAAAAAAGAGAAAGACCTGGAATACTGACACAACTGTTTCTTTTTAACAGTGTAATTTACCAATAGGATCTTTGATGAGGACCGGGTCAGTCTCTGCACTTGGTTTTCCAGCCCCGGCCAGATTCTCAGCCAGAACACGGAATCGGTACTTCTTCTTGGTGGGGAGTCCCTTCACCCTGCACCCACACGAACAGTGTTAGATCAATTCAGACTCGTCTATCCTCTGGCAGCTTGTACTGTGCGGTCCTGCGCCGGACGACACGGTTTGCTCACCTGAAGGTCGTATCTTTGATGGGAAGTTTGTTGCATCTGATCCACTTGTCACTGTCAGGATCAAACTTCTCAATCCAGTATCCTGTGATGGGACTTCCGCCATCCTCATCCGGCTCAAACCAGGTCAGTGTCACGGCATCTTTGGTAATGTCCGAGGGAGTTACTCTTGTCGGAGGACCGGGAGGATCTGAAGAACACCCGAAGAATTATTAGACTTATTACTGGATAGCGGATTCCTACAAACAAAACCTCGATTCAGTCTAAATCTTACCGAATGAATACTTGGCGATGATCGGCACATGCTCAGCGGGTTCGCCAATACCGTACTGGTTCTCAGCACTAATCCTGAAGACGTACTCCTTGAGAGCAGTGAGCTTGCAGGCCTTGAAGGTGGTATGTTTGACGGTGGCTGACAGCTTCACCCATTCTTCCTTGTCGGTCTGCCGGCTCTCTACAATATAGTTGGTGATGGGCGAGCCGCCATCATCCCGGGGAGGGTTCCATGCCAGAAGACATGACTCGTTGGTGATCTCAGAGATGTCAAATGCAGCAGGTGGCCCAGGTTTGTCTGGAGAAGCCGAAACAAATTCATTCATTCACTGGCTTGTGGGGCACATAGAAGTCATCATGTTGCAAAATGGAGGGGAGAGTGACTAATGTCATTTTTATTTGGATGTAAAGTCGTTAAATGAACTAAAAACTTTCACCAACTGCTGGCTGAAAATCTATGAGAATCATGCAGAAAACCAGCTTTAATGGCAAAGTATGTTCAGTTCCATCTTGGGAATCGACAGATTCCCTTCTATCCTATGTACCAAGGATGTTGACGTCAACGGTGGCGGTGGCACGTCCGCAGATGTTGACGGCCTCAATGATGTAGGTTGCAGTGTCTCCTCTGGTGGTGCTGGTGATGGACAGCTTGGAGTGTCCTGGCTGTGTGTCAATGTTAATGCGGTCATCAGCCCTCAAGATCAAGTCAGCCTTTGTCCATTTGATACGTGGATCTGGCTTCCCTTTGACATCGGCAGGAAGCTCAATCTTGGTGCCGGCTCGGGAAGTCAGACCAGCCAGTAGCTTCACATCCAGCTGGATCTCTGGGGGTTCTAGAGAGTAACAGATAAATCATGTTACTGGTATACAAACCTTTTCCTGTTGAAAAAAATCTTTTGGACAATTCCTTAGAGATGCATGAAAAATGATGAAAAAGAGGAAGAGGTTCTTTCCAGTTCCATTAGTTCTACTCTTCCATTCATTGTCGTCATTCATTTATTATTCCTAAAACTTTGTTTGCCAGAGACAGACAGAGTATCCTCGGCATCGATTATCTCTGTTCTTTTCAGGGCAGATTCAATGCACTCCAACCTGCACCGCTATCAGACAGTATCGATCAATCTCAGATTCATCCTAGCTAAGTGCCTGCTTACGTTTATAAGCTACTTGTAAAAAAAAATTTTTTTTAAAAAGACAATAATTTCACAGCGGCCACCATAGTAGCAGATGTCTGTCTGTGTTTCATTGATCACACCTAAGGTCATAGATAGTAGATCACTAGCTTGCTGGCAAAACTAGAGAGGATCTTAGAACAGCACCACAACATTTCCTAAATATTTTGTCCAAAATGTGATATCCCGCTACCTCTCGAATCTACAGCTTGGATTTCGTCAGTTGCTCTGCAGGGTCGACTGGCACCCAGCTTGTTGACAGCTCGGACTCTGTAGGCATACCACTGGCCTTCAATCAGACCAGTCACCTGGTACCTGTAAGCAAATAGCAGCAGCAGATATTACTTTCAGCTGTCCAGCCACAGACAATTCAGCATTTTTAACGAACAGAGGATCTCTTACTTCAGCTCATGGATGGGGTCACAGCAGGGTTCCCACTTGTCTGTGCCACGCTGGCATTTGTCCACCACATATCCTTTGATTGGGGACCCACCATCATACCGTGAAGGCTCCCAGGACAGGAAGATGCCCTTGGCACTCTTGTCACGCCATTTCAGGTTCTCAGGTGGATCAGGAACAGCTTGGAGGAAAAACAAATTGTACCGTCAGTACATCGTGTAACTTGGGGCATTTTACTGAGCTCCTTGTGAGTTTTCGACACAGAGGGATTTATTTCTGGCTTCAGTTTAAATACTCACTTGCAGGAGAGGAGACATTGACCGGTTCATCGATGTAGGCCGGCTCCCCAGGTCCACACTTATTACAGGCAATGACGCTGAATAAATACTCCTTCCCTTCGATCACATCCCGTACGGTGTGCTCCAAGTCCAAGACGTTCGTGGCCACCTGGCAACAAGAGCCCATCATGAGACATCAGCACCAGAGTAACAGCAGAACTAATGCAACGAACAGGGTTCTGAAAGTCTCATTCCTTTTTTTTGCTCTTTTCTTTTTTTTTTTTTCCTTAACTTCCATGACCAAATTTCTCACCCAGTGATTTCAGAAATAAAATTATGATCAGCAACTTGTGCCAATATTGGTCCCTGGACAGCACAATTCTTAAGACCTTCGGCTGAGTGATTAATATACTAAGTCCTGAGTATGCCAAATATTTTCGTTTATTTTCATCTTCAACGTACCTTGGCCCAGGTCTTACGAGACACTTCTCTCTTTTCGATCTGGTAGTGGGTGACAGGACTTCCTCCATCGTGCTCGGGAGCCTCCCACATTAGGTGGACATGCTGTCGAGTCACCTCGGCTACCTTGAAGTCTTTTGGAGCACTGGGACATGCTAAGAAAAGAAATTCAAAGTGCTTAGGAAAGAGTAGACTTGTAGGCCTTTCCGTAAAATGAAGTGCTTTCATGAAATCTATCGTAATCATGTACAATCTATAATGCGCTTAGATTATTACCAATTACGTTGACCTCGATCTCGCCGGAGACAGACGAAGCATCATTCTCCAGCAGCAGCATGTATGTGCCTTTGTCCGGCCGCACACTTGGCTGGACAGTCAGCTCTGTATATGTTGGCTTTGTGACCATGGATACGCGCTCATCTTGTACAGAGAGCTCCTTCTCTCCAAAGGTCCACTTGGGGGTGGGGGTTGGGTATCCAGTGACTGGGACTCTAATTGAGAGTGGATGGGGAACAATGACCTCCAAGCCATTCCTAAAGGCACTCATGTCCAAGGTTGGGCCGACTGCCAAGGGACAACAACAAAAAATATGTAAATGAAATTGAAAGGGTGCAATTAAGAAATAAGACATCTTCAAACCGAGTGACTGTTTACCATGTGGATCATCAGCAAGCAGCGGTCCCAGTTTCTCGGTTGGATCCGAGACACCAGCAGCATTCTCAGCAGAAACTCTGTATAGGTATTTCTGACCATGCTTCAAACCAGACACCTGCAGAGACAGCAGACAGCGTCTCAGCTCACAAATGAAGGGACACAACGAGGCGGAAAAAATGTTCCTCAATGAAGCACAGTGAAGGCTGAGTTAATGATGGTAAGCAGGTTACCCGGTAGAAGAGATCTGGACAGAGTCGGGCATTGCAACGGAGCCACTTGTCTGAACCATCTTCACACTTCTCGATGATGTAGCCCGTGATCATGCTGCCGCCGTTGCTGGCTGGTGTCTCCCAGGTGAGTGTGACAGCCTCCTTGGTTTGGTCATTGAAGTTCAGATTCAATGGTGGGCTGGGCCTCTCTGCAATGCAAGAGATACAGATTAGATTTAGTTGACTGTTCTTGTTCATTTTTAGCCACCAAATGTGCAAACTGTATCTTACCAATGGGGTCCATAATTTTGACGGGGTTGGTGGCAGCACTGGGCCTGCCAATGCCTGCTTTGTTCTCAGCTCGCACTCGGAAAATGTACTCCTTGTTCTCGACCACATCGTTCAAGGTGGCTGAGCGGTCCTTGGCGCCGCACACCAAGGCTGCCTCCCACTTCACAGAGGTCCTGTCGCGGAGCTCAATCACATAGGCAGTGATCTCAGAGCCACCATCAAACTTGGGGGGCTCCCACGAGACAGTGGCACCAAACCTGTTTACCGTCCCGACCGCAACATTCTCCGGTGCATCAGGAACATCTGTTCGAGGAACATAACCATATGTAGCCTTGAAAAAAATAAAATGAATCAAAATATGCCTAACACGTAGCTATGCTCACCAAACTTGTTCTTGGCTTGAACTGCTTCCTCTGTGGCGACAGTGGGTCCACTGCCCACTCTGTTTCGAGCACAGACTCTGAAGAGGTACAGGGAGTCTTTTTGGAGGCCACTGACACAGTATTCAGGGGTATCAGAACGATCTGTGACCAGCATCCAGGTCTTTCGCTTCACATCTCGTCTCTCCACCACATATGATAGAATCTTGCTTCCTCCATCACTCTCTGGCTCTTCCCAGGCTAAGCTGATCTCGCCATCGGCAGTGTCAGTCACTCTGAGGTTCTTGATAGGCCCAGGAACATCTGACAACAAGCAATGTCACGCATAGAAAATGTAGTTCAAGACGTATCAGCCAATCAACAATCGGATTCAGCCCCTCACTCACCAATCACATCCAGGTTGATGAATGCCTCTCCCATGCCGTGTTTGTTCTTGATGATTACCTTGTACCTGCCTTGGTCCTCCTTAGAGGGGCTCTTAAGGCGGTACTCAGTCTTGTCAGCTGAGGTGTCAGTGTTCTGGACTGGCAGACCGACTCCCTCAAAGAACCACTCAGCGTCGGCTCTCGGATAAGCGTCATATGGCACAGCCATGACGAAGGGCTTGCCAGCATCTGTCACCAGACGCTGGTCTGTGGTTTTTATCTTTGGAACAGCTGAAACAAAAACATGAACTGAAGTATTCAGGAGCATCCACCATTTATCCAGGTGGCAAACGGCATCACTTACCTGCTAGCTCCAGCTTGGCTCTAGCATCTTTGTCTTTGGCTACAATTCTGTACTCTCCCTGGTCCCGAGGTCGGATCTCACAGACCTGCAGCCTGTGGACTTTGCCTTCGCTGATCATCTGGTATTTGTCTCCCTGAACTATTATCATGTTGTTCCTCATCCACTTCACTTCGACTCTGTCCTTGTTAAGCTCAACCTCAAATACGATGTCTGAGCCTGGCGGCTCGAACACATTCTGTGGGGGTCTGACAATCTCCACTGGGGTCTCTGCACGGCAAAGGACAGCGTCCAGTCAATGAAATATAATGAGCACAGCTTGGCGAATTTTCATTATCGGTCATAAAGTACCTTCTACAAACAGCCGGGCTCTGGTCCGTCTTTCTTCCACACCACAAGCGTATTCACATTCATCGTCAGGTCTGCACACCTTGACAACCAGTCTACATGTCTTCCCTTCTTTTACCATGTGGTACCTGAGAAAACAAACACGATTTGGGTTTTGTTTTTTTTCTTAAAGAAGCCCTGATTCATCTGAACAAAATTTGGAGGACCGAAGAGGCTCCAAAGATCAGAAGAGGGATTGCAGCCAAAATCTGGTCACATCAACTGCAGCTGATGTTTTCAGACGCTCAAGACAAAATTACCTCAAATGTATTGTGTTTTCAGTACAGTTCATCAAACAACAGCAAGGCGATGGACAAGCCTTGTCTCTCACGGCTGCCAACCACTCCAAGATTACCATTTGGAATTGGTTGTAACTGGACATCAGTCAGAAGTGTTGCAACACTGACACTTTGATTTTCTCATTAAAATGCAGAAATGTGAAGTCCTTTCTGCTTTACTCGATGTTCAAACAGGTGATGGTCAACACTCAAAGATGGTGTGTCTAAGTTCAGAGGGGTTTTGTGTTCATGATGTTCTTGTTTAATTGGTGCCAAAAAATGGTTTATTGTACGTAAATAATCATATTTATTCCTGAAAAGGAAAAAATTGGAATATTGAGGTGACGCTTAAGGCTTTCATCTGAGTTACCTTGGTCCTTCCCGGATTTCGCGTCCGTTCCTGTACCACTTGACAGCAGCCTTCTCTTTGGTCAGTTTGCACATGAACTCTGCATCCTCAAACTCGGTGACAGTTTGGTCTTTGAGCTGCGCCGTGAAGTCTGTTGGCGCCTCGCTGATGATGAGCTCAGCTGTACATTGATCTTCTCCGACGATGGCGGTGTAATCGCCCTCGTCGTCCATCACGCAGTCCTTGATGGTCAGTGTGTGGATGAGCCCATCGGCCCGGTAGACGATGCGTTTGCTGAGCGTCACTTCCTCGCTGGCCTTCATCCATCTGACGGTCAACTGCGGCCGGTTCACTTTGCACGTGAAGCTGATGGTCCGCTTCTCTTGCGTTTCGATGTCCTCAATTGGCTCCAGGAACTTAAGCTTCTCCTCTGTGGGGTCACGTCATCGTAATTAATTCAAGAATGGTCGAGGAAATGGTCTTCTGGGTTCTATGTCGTAGTGCTTCATTGACTGACTTTAAATGATCATATCATACCTGTGACTCTGGCACTTGCAGTGGACTTGGCGTGCTCTCCTCTGTGATTGCTCAGGCTGATGGTGTAACTGGCTTCGTCGCTCTTCTTGGCATCTCTGACCCTCAGAGAGAAGAGGTTGTCCCTCTGAGCCACCATGTACTTGCTGCTCTCAAAGATGGTCTCATCGTTCTTCAGCCACTTGGCCTTGGCACCCTCAACGTTCGTCTCGCAGTTGAAGACGATCTCGCCTCCCTCCTTCACCTCTGTGTCCTTGATTGGCGTGATGATCCGCAGTTTTTCTGCAAAAACATACAATTATGGATCAAAATCTGGAATTTAATGAAATAGCAACGTGCTAAGCGTGTCGAGATTCCTACCGATTACCACCAGATCAGCCGATGCTTTGACATCACCGATCCGTGCGACGTAGCCTCCCTCGTCATTCAGTGCACATTTTTTCACAATAAGAGCTCTTCTCTTTCCTTCACTGATGACAGAGTACCTGTCCCCATCCTCCACTTCCTTGTCACCTCTGAACCATTTCACCTGGTAGGTTTCCTTGGACACGGAGCAGGAGAATTCTGCTTTCTCCCCCTCCAGCACCTCCTGGTTCTGGGGCCTGGCAATGAATTCTGCGGCCAGCTCTGGTGAGAGGAAGAGAAGAGTGTTATTTTGCGTCCTGAAAGAGCCACTTTTTATCTTTAGCGAGGAAGAGTAGACTAATACCATTGAGCTTCAGCATGGCAGACGTTTTGACGGTTGGACTCAGCCGGCAGTTGTACTCTCCGGCATCTTCCATCCTCAGATCTTGGATAATCAGAATCCTCCTTCGGCCATCCATGATCTGGTCATAGCGGCCACCCTCGGGCAGCTCTTCATCACCTCGGTACCATGTGACATCGGCACTGGGCTTTGACACCTCACAGATCATCTTCACACTATCTGTCTCGGTGCCCTCCACATTGGACAGGTTCTTGGTGAACCTGGCAGCCTCCTCTGTCAGGAAACAGACAACCGAGGTTACCCTGGGCTCAAGTTCTTCACTTCTTCATATTCTTTGGTCTGTCCGTTTTCTCTTTAAACCCTGTGTGCCTGTAAGAGAGTCTTGAAAATCCCCACTGACGCCTTAGTTTTAAGTTGAGTCCTCGTATGCTGACATTGGCCTCACCGATAACAGTTAGCATGCCGGAGCTCCTGGAGGTCCTGGCGTCACATTCGTACTCTGCCTCATCATCAAACAAAGACTTGTGGATAATAAGGATCCTCTGAACACCCTTCGAGATGATCTCGTACTTCTTTCCTTTCCTGATCTCGCTGCCGTCCTTGAACCAGCGAACCTGTCAGACCCCAAAACCAAGTCACCATGTCAGAGACAAACATTCTGACTGAACATTTACAGGAAGCCATTCTCAGCATGGCGGCAAGGGTCACCTTGGCAGACTCGCGGGAAACTTCACACTCAAACTTGGCGGACTCCTTCTCTCTGACCTCCACATCCTGCAGCGGCTTCGTGAACTCCACATATGGAGCTGGAGAGCCGAAAAACACGGACATAATCAGCAATTAAAAGCAGCAATTGGTTTCTTTTCAGCGTTCAGGTAACAGTTTTCAGGTAACTTTTCCATCAGTTAGCTACTCTCAGAGATGACAGAACTCCTTGGAGACGATCAGCTGAGCCGTCAAGGTATCGTCTTATTCAGCAGGCAAAGATCGCGTGATTTTTGTTCTTACGTGTCACTTCCAGGAAGCAGGATGTCTTGAAGTCCTTTGCATCACAGGTGTACATCTTGGCATCATCGGGCATGCAGTCATGGATGACCAGCACCCTCTTGCGTCCATCAGTGATAATGTCGTACTTCTTGGTCTTGCGGATCTCCTTCCCTTCTCTGAACCATCGTACTTCTGCATTCTCTCTGGAAACTTCACATTCCAGGGTGGCGGTGGCCTCTTCCTCTACTGTTTGGTCTTCCAGTGGCCTAGTGAACTCCACTGGTGGCTCTGATAACACACAGGAAGTGACTGGTTATTAACCAGACGGAACATCAACAAGTGGTACTTGGAGTTTTGAGTTCCTCACCTCTGACTATGAGCTGGGCCTGTGTCTTGAAGTCTTTGGCAGTAAGTTTCACCTCACCAGCCTCCGACAGCTTCACGTCCCGGATGGTAAGGGCATGGGATTTGCCCGCCACTCGAGTCTTCACCTGAAGGGTTTCATCAAAAAACAACTTTGTTTGTTTGGTTTTTCTGCCGCTTCTAAAATCTGTCTTTTTGTCCTTTGGCAATTCAATCAGCTTTGAAGTGAAAGTTGCACAAAACGTGAACACTATGAGGCAAAATAGAGCAAAAACTGATCGCAAATTAAAAACACACTTAGTTTTGAAACTAGGTGGGAGGACCTGTAATTAGGGCATTCGTTTTAACAAAATGAAGATCTGAGTTCTCCTCTGAGTGGGAAGCTGTTACTTCCAGATCAGCGACACCGAAGGCCCTTTCTGGTTGACAGGCTCAGCTGAAGTATCTGCAGATATCTGTCCCTCCGGCAGCAAGAGGTCAAAGGCCTACCAGCTGCTGCTGCTCAAATAAGGTGTCACATCTAAATATAACCACGGCGGTTGTTGTTTTTTGTTTTGTGTGTCGCATTTGCAGAAAACCACCGAGTGCATGGGCGCCTTTTTGACTAAAGGCATCCCAATTTCTTACTCGACAACAGTTTTTTTTAATCACATTGAAAACAAGCAAATGAGAAACAAGTATGATGTTCTGGAGAGTTGACCAGCTTCCAGAGTCAGAGGCTGAGATCTTTATTCGCAAACTAAATTGTTGAATTCTTTCCATCCCTTGCAGGTTCTGAACTAAATATGTAAACGGAAGAAAGTTGGGAAACATTAAGAATTTAATTCCAGTGTTTTGATCATTCCTCCTCCAAGTCCAGAGAAAGTCAGACTGGTTTCCTATGAGCGGAGGGTCTAAATGAATATCATGTCAGAGTAAATTGAGCTCCTTTCCAAAATAAACATGCCTTGTCAGATTATAGAAGTTCGAAGGTAAAATTTCGAAGGAAAATGAAACCGTCCCATTTTGGACGTTAGCTTCAAACTTGAGCCAACTTTGCTTTAACATTCACGTGGCATCTTGTTTTTTACTTTCAGTAGCTGATTTGCACACATTTCCAATGTTTTGATAGATATCAATTGGCTATTTACTAAAATTACATGGGAATGAACAGCAATCTGCATTAAACAATTCTTTGTTCTGTATATTTTTTTCATTTTTGTATTTTATTTGTGAAACGACACATTTCCCTGAGAAATGACGAGGTCCTGCACATTTAACAAACTGACACTTGTGATCTTTCACTGATGAGCTACATATTCCGAAACAGAATGAAACGGAAAGGGAAACATTTGACTAAAGTTATAGAATTCCGAATATGAATCGATGACCGTAAACATCCAGACGTATCAGTGTCCCTCTGAGAAAGATCCTGGGAGGTCATGAGGCGTCCCTGTCGAAAGCTTCCCTCCGGCCCAGGTTTTTCATCCTGTTCCCCAGAACTTACCCTGTCGCTGGCCTCCATTTTCTGCCCACCAAGGAACCACTCCACGGCAATGCCTTCGTAGGACAGCTCGCACTCAAAGGTGGCCGTCTCTCCGGCCGTCACTGTCACGTCCTTCAGCGGCTGCAGGAGGCCAATGGAGCGAGCTGCGCAAAACCACATGTCGTCAGTGACCAGCCAATCAAAGAGCGGCGCAGTGCTGATGAGAGATAAGCTGGCGCTCTGAGATACTCGGCTCTGCAGTCTAAAATAACTTTGCCGTGAGACTCAAGGACAGAGAGGACTCTTACCTACGGTACATTTTGCACAGTTATCTATTTGTACCTATATTTTATATACATTTACCCTTACATTTATCGCTGTTTACGGTTTGATGCTGCTGCCCCATGTGTCCTCCAATTGCCCCTCGGGGACACATCAAGTTTTTCGGGATTCTGATTGTGATTCAGTGAAGACTCAGGGTGAACTAACCTTTGACCCTCAGCTGAGCGTTGGACCTGGCATTGGCTGCTGAGAAGTCGACGCCCCCGGCCATGTCCATCCGGACGTTGTAGAGGATCAGAACATGTTTGGTTCCCTCCTCCTTGATCTCCACGTCCTGAATGGAGACAGAAAAACAATGGCTTTTAGCTACTATCAATTCCAGAGGTGGGTGTGTGTGTGTGTGTGTGTGTGTGTGTGTGTGTGTGTGTGTGTGTGTGTGTATATAAGCATAAATCCAGCAATACATTCTGCTTTTTGCTTTGACCGATTTCTGTCTCTTGGCCTTTTACCACTTTGAGTGAGAGAACCTCGACCTTGCTGCGCTAGATGACCTCCTCCAGTGCCCCCTGTCTTATGGCAGTGAGAACTGCAGCAAATTTCGATCATGATGAAAGTCAATGCGGGCTCGAAGTTTTCGGAGATTCCTTTCGGAATGATTCAGTATGAACCAAATATTCTGGACTGCAGATCACTGAATGACATGTGATGGGAGTTTGCCTCGGCAGCATGACCTTCTTGATGTTCCTCTGCTGAAACTCACAGGCGACTGATGCAGTGCTTCTCCTCTCAGCTTCCAGTTTCCGTGGACGTCCTCTTCAGAGATTTCAGTTTCAAACTTGGCCGTCTCTGTCTCAGTGACCTCTACACTGTAGAGAGGTCGCACCACCTTGATGTCCCTCTCTGCAGGAGGGGAAAGGGGATGCTGTAAGATCATATGGAGTAACAGTGCAGCTAAGAGTCAGTGCAAACCCATCGAGGTTTTGTGCCTCTAAAAACAGTCCCTCGACATGTCCTTACAAAGAAAGCAGTGCTAAGATATGTTTGAAGAACACCAGGGGAGCCTGGATGTTAGAAGCATGGATCGCTCAGGTCTCACCCTCAATGTTGAGGTTGGCGGCCGTCTTGTCGGAGCCACAGTCACAGCTGTATTCTCCGATGTTGGCCTTCTCCGCTTTCCGGACCGTCAGGATGCGCCTCTTGCCATCAGTGCTGACGGCGATGTTCTTGGATGGCATGATCTCCTTTCCATCCTTGAACCACTTCACGTCGCCGATGGCCTTGCTGAGCTCACAAATCAGCTTGACTTCATCCTTCTCTACTGCCGTGTAGTTCTGCAGCTTGGTGGTGAAGTAGAGGTCGCCCTCTGTGGGACAAAATATTACGGTCACTGCCGGACAAAAGCAGCAGTTTCCAAAGTCATTTGACAAAATCGTTCCACCCCTATTTGGTAGCCAGATCACTAAATCAGTTTTTGGGGCAGCAGGATAAGGAACCGGGATTCACCAGTGAAGTAAAGTCCAGAAGACTGACTCTCCAGTCCCTGTCTCTATAGCTTTGCATGTGGTATTCATGGTATTCATGGCAAATATCATTGGATCATTAAAGTCCATCTCATCTCATATGGTTTATTGTACTGCTCCTGTCGTACTTCGGCCTGCAGGGATTGATACGACTCAGCGGCTTTTAATGACCTAAATGGATTTGGTGCTGTTTTTATTCTGTACTGCACTTTCAGTACCGCCGTGTTTTTCATCTGTTTTACCTGTTTTTGATTGGTCTGTACACTCATGTATGTATGTTGGGTGTATGTTAAAAGCAGCTGTACTCTGTCAATGGCCTGAGAAGAATTTCCCTCAATAAAAGTTATCTGATCTGATTACGTCACAAGGCTGGCGTGTTTGGAATCAGGCTAATTTGGGTTAATAGTAGCTAGTTCAGTTTGAAAACAGTGGTTTAGTTCCTGGGGATTAAGTTGAAACTGCAGACCAGGGAGGTGAAAGCACTGACCAATGACGGTGAGCATGGCGGTTACACTCTTCTCCATGGCCTCCACCTTGATCATGGACGTGTCATCAATGGTGACCTCCTTGAAGGCCAGCGTGTGGACTTTGGCTTTGTCCAACATGTGCACCACCTTGCTTGGGTGGAGACGCACGTCGTTCTTGTACCAAACGACGGGGATCTTATCGTGTGACAGTTCCACGCTGAACTCCGCCGTCTCACGTTCCTTCACCGTCACGTCCTTGATGGGTTTGACGAACTCCAGGCGGATACCTGGGAAAAAAAACGGTCGCTCGTGAGCAAACATCCACCCGCAATAGCAAGTCGTAACGGGACAGGGACAATAACCTTGGATGATGAGCTTGCCGGTCGACCGCTTGTCCTCGGCCTCGAACATGTACTTGGCCTCATCGTCGTAGGCGGCCAAGCGGATCAGCAGGGCGTAGCTGTTACCGTCCTGGATCATTTCGTACTTGTCGTCACCTTGCAGCTCCTGCGTGCCCTTCAGCCAGCGGAAACTCTTCGGAGCCCTGGACAGCTCCACCTCAAAGCGGGCCTCATCCTTCTCATACACCTGCACGTCACTCAGCGGCGTCAGGAAGTTGAGCGGAAGTTCTAACGTCGGACATTGAAATCACAAATATAATCGTCAACTTTCTGCCACTGTGAATTTCTGAAACTGGAAATCTGTTCTTGTCATAAGTAAAGCATCAGCATATGTGATTTGAATAACTCAGAAGAATCCTTTTTTTATCGTTTCCTGTCGAAATACTAGCCAACATTTTGTCAGCTGTACTTTAACCGTCCCCTGACCTGATGAAGATGGTATTGGAACATTTAGAGATAAAACAAAGATTAATCAACCCTCGTTCTTCTTGGTATTTTAATGGCCAGCTATCTGGTTGTTCCGCCTGGGCTGACGTGCAAGACTTAACATTGGCCCAGTGGGTTCCGACTGATCACGTTCAATGTTTAGGACGATGACAGAGTCCCGCTGCTGCTTCTGATTTTACCTTTGACTTTGAGGTTAGCTGAACACCTGGCGTTGGCTGCTGCATACGACACCTCGCCGGTCATGGGAACCTTGCAGTTGTAGAGGATCAGAGTGTGTTTGCCTCCCTCCTCGATTATGTCGACATCCTGCCGGTTGTCAGGACAAAAAAAGTGAATAAAGTGTTTTTACTTCTTATTAGAGCCTCAAGTTTGCCAACGGGCTCCTACCGAGGACGGGCTCAGGACATCTCCATTGAGCTTCCACTGGCCGTGCACGTCATCCTCAGAGATCTCCACCTCAAAGCGAGCCGTCTCTCCATCGAACAGCTCCACACCGTAGATGGGCCGAACCACCTTGATGTCACGTGCTGGTGAGCACAGCGATTTGAAAAATGAAACACCGAGAAGCTCCAACTCCGTGTGCCCAGTGCTTCTGACATTTCTCCACATTGACTACTGGTCCTTCACATTTACCTTCGATGTTGATGTCAGCGGCTGTCTTGTCCGTCCCACAGTCACATACATATGTTCCTTTATTGCTTTGTTCAACTCTCTTCAGGAGCAATGACCTCCGGGTTCCCTCTGTTCTTATGACAACCATCTTGGAGGCGATGATCTCCTTCTCGTTGTGATACCACACCACAGGGACGTCTTTATTGAGTTCACAGTCCAAAGAGACCTCGTCTTTTTCGGTGGCAGTGTAGTCCTGCAGCTTCACCACGAACATGGGATCTCCCTCTGGCAGATACCGGAGCCAAAAACAGGTTCAAAAACTGATGGCCAGCACGGCTGAATATTCATGCAACATTGAAGGGGAATTTAACCCAAGGTGCGGTAAATCAAAATATTTCCGGAAGCTAAAGAATTAGACCACTGGTATCGGTAGTGTTTGCAGAGCTGAGGGTTGCACCCACCAATCATGACGTCTACAAATGGACAGAATGTTCTAGACTGGTTGGACCGAATTCACACTCGGAGACTGTCATCAGTTCATCAGAGACTGTTCTCAGAATCCTCCAGGATTAGCCTTTTTAAAATTTGCATCCCCGCCCATTCCGCCACCCAAAAATGACAGATATTACCATGTAAGTTCACGTTACATTCGGAAGAGAGTAACTGTAACCGAAGCAGCAGTCTTCCTTCAGTTGTATGCCCGGACATAGCCAGAACTTAAACTAAGCATTGGCATCACAGGAACGTAGTTTTCCGATGACACGTAGTCTCACGGAACTTAAATTAGCAAAACAAGGAGGAGGAGGTGCAGAAACTCATCGTGCGCAATCTCGTTTCCAATGATCCGATTGGCCGTTCACAGAGAAACAAAGAAGAAAGGAAGCAGGAAATGTGTTGTTACCTATGACCGTCAGTTTTGCGGTGGTGAACTTTCCTTTGGCTTCTGCCTTTATCTGGCAGGTGTCATCTAGACTCAGCGACCTCATTTCTAGAAAGTGCTTCTTTCCATCCACATGAGTGAGCACGGTTCGGCTTACGTGGAGTTTCACTTCGTTCCGGTACCAAACCAACGGAACGTTCTCATGTGACACCTCAAGCTCAAAATGAGCTGTTTTACCTTCTTTCACCATTTGGTCTTGAAGTGGCTGCACAAACTGGAGCCTCATGCCTGTAATAGATCAGGTGATTGCACACAGAGAGACACCGCTGGCACCTTAAAGCCCAAAACACACCTGATCTGTGACACCTCCGGCCACCCGGATGACTTACCTTCCACTGAGAGCTGGCCTGCTGAGGTCTGGCCCAGCACTTGGATTGAATACTGAGACTCGTCATCAAACTCACAGCTGTTTATGATCAGCATGTGTTTCAATCCATCGTCAATTATTTCATATTTGGGGCCTGGAGTCACCACCTCTGGCCCCCTGAACCACATGACCTTTGACACCTCCTTGGTGATGGTGCATTCAAACTTAGCCTGCTTCTTTTCAGGCACAGACACATCCTTGAGCGGGTCAACAAAGCCCATCTCGATCTCTGCGAGATGCGAATGATTGCCGGGTTATTGATTGGAGCAAAGTCTCATCTCTTACGGTTATTCCCCAGAAACAGTGTCCAGACTGACGACACAGCAACAGATAAGACAAGACAACAGAGAGCTTCCTGATTCGGGTGGGCCTACCTTTGACTGTTAGCATGGCGGTGGTCACAGCATTCAGCGCTTGATACGAGACCTCCCCAGCCTGGTCCAGCTGGACATTCTTCAGTGTGAGAAAACGTTTCCCTCCCTCAACCTTGATGTCACAGCTCTGGAACCCCGAACAACAAATATGAGCGAAATCTTCCAAAATCGTTGATGCTTTTCAACCTAACCAGGTGAGATGGTGTGTGTTTTCAGGTTTCCGATTTCCATGCAGGCGGCAACTGATGTTTTCCGCTTCCAAAAGATAAGGCCCGTACCATTTTGAGATGGACATTTACTCAGCTTGTTATGACCAGTCTTCAGCAATCACAGATTCACTCCGTGGATCCAGATTGTCTAAGAATTTTTAGCCCTTTTTAAAACGTTTGAATCAAAGAGACTCCGCGCTTTGATACGATGGTGCCATGTTCCGAACTCACCGGGGATCTCGTCAGCACCTGCCCCTTCAGCTTCCATTCACCAATCACATCATCTTCTGATATTTCAGTGTCAAAATTGGCTTCTTCCTTTTCAACCACCGCGACATTGGCAAGAGGCTTCAGGATCTCAGCCTCGCGCTCTGACGAAACAGTGGCCGCAGGTCAACAGATAATGCAGCAAATATGTCAACCTCTTTTTGGCCGAAAGACCCACTCACCTCCCAGAGTCAATTTGGCTGTGTATCTGCGGTCCTCCACCTGGATAGTGTACTCAGCAACATCGTCAGGCTGGCAGTTGTTGATGCTGAGCGTCATGCCTGTTCCGTCCTTGTCGATCTGGACCTTGTCGGAGGGCACAAGCTCGTTGTCTCCTTTAAACCACTTCCAGTTCGGAGTGTCCTTCGCCAACTCGCATTTGAACGTGGCCTTTGCCTTCGGTTTCACGTGCTGGTCCCTCAGTGGCTTCACCAGCCAGTCTTTGATGACTTCTGAAGGGGAACGTGTCACAAGATTTTAGCGGCCAGATAGAGCTCCTTTGCCTGAATCAGATGTTGACTCATTTGCCCTTTTTGTTCCAGACAGAAAATTCAAGCAAACTAAAGTACGTGACATTTACTTTACTTTCTCGTATTCACCTGAGACGGCACAAGATGTCCTTTAAGAAAGGACATTGTGGGTTTTGGACAACTGTTAGATTTTGTTGTTCTGTTTGTTTGAGTTTTTCTACCTCAATGTGCTTCTTCCTTGATTCCACTCTGGAAGATGCTGTTGTTTCTGTCATTTGTGGAAAATGACGGGCATTTCAAAAAGTCTGATTTCCCGAATGTTGCCGGAGTGGCTCAAGAAAGCTTCAAGTAAGCGACTGCATGCACTATTATAAGAGAGTCATTACTGACAATCATTTTCTTCTGTCTCCTTATTGATTTGGCCTCCAGACTGGTCTAAGCAGAGACATGAGGCCTTGGTCCCGAATGGCTTACCAATCACTTTAACGTTGGCTGTTGTCTTGACATCCGCTTGTCCGTCCACCTCACAAGTGTAATCACCACTGTCCGCCTCGGTAGCATTCTGGATGGTGATTGCCTGTTGCATGCCAATGATATTAATGGCCACCTTGCCGGCCTTATTCTTCAGGATGGAACCGTTACGCCTCCAGACCACATCTCTCTCTTTGTTCAGCTCACAGGTCAGATACATGGGCTGACCCTTCATGCACGATGTCTCCGGTTCCAGCTCCTTGACCCATTTCACAGGCAGCTCTGCATGAAGAGAGTGTGGTTAAAATGTGTTTTTGTACGGCCAAGAATCCGCTGGCTGTCAAGCTGCAATATCACCCGAGTTTTCTGATGTTAAAGCAGCATGTTTTTTTTTTTTACCTTCAACGATGAGCTTGGCGGTGCAGGATATTTCCCTGCCGGCGTTCTTGGCCACACAGGTGTATTCTCCGGTGTCAGACAGCTGGACGTCAATAATGTTTAATTTACGATCTTTGCCGTCAGCTGTGAACTTGTGCTTGGGTCCTTCCCGCAAGTTGCAGCCGTCTTTCATCCAGGAGGCGATGGCAGTGGAGGGAGAGACCTCACACTCAAACACAGCAGAGGAGCCGATGGACTCGGCCTCCTGCAGCACAATATCCTGGATTTTCTTGACAAACTTCAGCGGGACGGCTTTCAGCTTGTAAGTAAATGGTTCCTCTGGTGGCGATGGACCTTTTCCACCAGGCCTCAGGCCTCGTCCTCTGCCACCATCACCAGGAGATGGGGTTTGCCTCGCTGAAATATTAGATACAGAAACTCACCGAGTTAGTCATGGGAATGGTGGCACAGAGGGGTAGCTAAGAGCGTGTGCCTACCTTTAGTTCAGAAACGATCAGAAAATAAGCACCCAAAGAAAATATTTCAACTAGATAAAGAGACTGCTATGGACAGTTACGAAGAACCCCAAAGGTCAAACAGACAAGACAGACAAAGTAAAAATGGAGATGTAGCTCTATGTATGTTCCATGGTCTGTGCCTGCATAGTAAGAAGATCTCGAAGAGGCAAGAAGACCAATCCAAAACTTGGTCAGCCTGTTTCATGGATGAGTGGATTGTATTTTTATGACACCTTTGGTGTCTTCCTGCTAAACGTGTCTAAAATTTATATCAAACAAGATATGAATAAGAAAAAAATCAGAGAAGATCAATGGACAAGATGACAACTGCACTTAAAAGACTGAAAATGTGAGAAATAAAGTCATTATCTCATGTCAATCATTGTGTTTTCTCACCGCCAAATCCACGACCTCTGCCTTTTGGAGGTTCCTCTGTCGGTTTTCCATCTGGACAAGAGACAGAAAGAGGAACGTTCTGCAGAACTTCTCAGTTTTTAGCTAAAACTAAGATAAGGATTAACAAACAATGATGACGTTTTAACTCAACAACAACACAGCAGAACATTTCGGGACATCATGGATGAAGGCAGAAGATGGATGGTTCGCTACAAAATATATGAAGGATCAAACAAAAGACTAAAAGGGCAGATGAAAATGGAGGAGGATCTGAGGAACTGAACATTTTCTGGAACAAATGGACATGAACTGATGAACGACCGATGAGAACGAACGAAGGACATGAACTGATTAAAAGACAGACATGAAAGCATGTGACAAGTGTTGAAGAGATGCATGATGGATGAGCACGATCGTGGATTTTGTGAGAGATTACAAGAAGAGGTTGACGAGGATTAGATGATTCATCTTAGATGGGATGATCCAAAGCCTCAGATGAGGAGTCCGTTGATTTTGTCTCACCTCGTTTGCCTCCAGTCATGCCTGGAGTCTCCAGGGCTCCGTCTACCCCTTCACCCTCCCAGTCTTCTGAGGGTACCATCTCCCAGCCCCAGGCCTCCTCATCTTCCTGTCCCTCTGTTTCTTCTGCCTTCTCCTCAAAAACCTCCTCCTCGGGCTGAGTAGGAACCTTCTTCAGCTGCACAGACCTGGGAGACACCTCTTTCACCAGGGGAACCCCCCCTGGTCTTTTTGCTTCTGAGGCTTCCTCTGGAGAAGGCTTCTTTGGAACGCTCTTGAGAGTCATGACTTCGAAGGACTCTCTCGGTGACACTGCTTTCGGAAACTTTTTCTTTTTTTCCAAACTTGGCTTCTTCTCAATACCGACTGGCTCTGGTTCCTTAGGCTTGGGTGACGGCGTCTTCCTTAGCTGGACTTTCTTCAGCTGCTCAATGGGTTTCAGAACCGGCTCCTCTTCAACTTTTTCTCTGCCCACTTTTGGTGACAGAGTCTTTCTAACTTCATCTGAGGTACGTACCTTCTTTTCCAGTGGAGTTGGTGTCTTAGTAGGAGCAACCGGACTTTCCTTCTCCCGAGGTTTCTTGTCCTCTTTCTTTGATGGAGCCGTCTTGATTTCCGTAATCTTCAAGGGAGCGTCATCTCTTGGAGTCAGGCTGGGCTTCTTCTCCTCTGCTGCCTCTGATTTCTTTTCAGCACTTTCAGCCTTCTTTAAAGGTTTCACTTCATCCTGCTTCTTGCATTTGTCTGGTGTGGAGATCATTTGAGGTTTGCTCAACAACATCTCAGCTGTTGCTTCAAACTCCTCGTCTTCGGGTATTTGGTCAACCTCCTTCTTAGGCTGGACTTCCATCTGGTCCTTACAGACACTAGAAGTTGTATCTGGACTTTTTAGCGGAGTGCTGAGTTTTGCAGCCGCAATGGGTTGATCTCGTTGTGGCATTTCACCCCTCCTGAATGGAGTGCGTTCATATTCTGTCTTTGCTTCACATTCTCCGGCCAAGTCTGACGCCTCCGATTCATCTGTTTGATCGGGTTTCTCAAATGGTTTCAGTTCAACCACTTCTTGTTCCCCTTCCTTCTTTGGCAGTTTCTTTATCTTCTTTTTTGACAAATCAGGCTCGGGCACATCATCTTTCGGCGCCTTCGGAGTTCTCATCCATCTTGTCTTTTCATCCTCTCTCACCAGTTTGTCATATTCCTCCATGTAGCCCAGCTCAGACGCCTGTTCCTCTGACGTGAAGACTCGTTCACTTCTGCCCAGTGTTTTTACCTCTCGATCCTCTCGAATACGGAGCTTGTGAACTGTCATTTCTGTATCGTAATGCCTCGTCACTTCAGCCTTACGAGTTAGGATTTCTTTTTCCGGCATCTTTGGTTTGGTTGCCACTTTTTTCAGGTGAATCTTTTGTGGTTCTTCTTCTGATTTCACAGATTTCTGGAACGGTGTCAAGCGCTCTGTGCTTTTGTCATCTGCTTTTTGCAGTTTTGCTGCTTTCTTTTTGTCAACACTGACCTCACTGATTTCCTCCTTCTTCTGTGTTATTCGAGTTACTGTACAGCCTTCTTCTTCAGCTGTCTGAATGCCGGTAACTCTTTCGGTCTCATCAAAACGGCCTAACTGTATCGTCTCTTCCTCTGCAGTGAAAATCCTTTCGGTCCTTCCGAGGGATATTATCTCTCGATCCTCTCTGTCATGAAGTCCGTGGACAGTGAGTTCTTCATCCTGATGCTTTGTCACGTCTGCTTTATGAGTTTCAATTTCTTTCTTTGGTTCTGGTGGTGTCACTGGAACCCTCTTGAGCTTAATCACCTCTGGTTGTGGTTCCTTGTCTTTCTCTAATATTGTGAATTTACTTTTCATCCTCGTGGATGACACTGCCGGTTTGGCCTCTTGAACAGGAATCTTACCCATTTGCTTTCCAGGTGGCACTGTGTTTGTGGCAGTAAATATACTTGTTGGAACACGTATGAAAAAATACACGCAGGACAGTTCAAGTCTTATCTGACTTTTGCAAAAAAAAGATCACAGAATGCAGACATTACGAAAACAGAAAGAGAAGAAGTGATACCTTTGGTTGGTCCAGGAGCCGAAACCGGTTCCTTGTCTGCAAGGGTTGAAATGAGAGCAGCATTGTTAGTCTCATGACAAACAGAGTCGAATTGTATTCAAACAATCCAAAAAAGGCTGACATTCTTTTTGTGTTTGAGTCAGTGACAAATAATGGAACAAACAGGAAGAAAGCAGATTTCAAGGTCAAAGGCATTTTTAAAGCAGAAAATCTCACTTTACTAAGATTTTCACATGACAAACACACAAGAGAAGAGAACAGAAAGAAACAGAAGAAGTGAATGTTACCTTCTGGAAGGTAGGTTTCCTCGACTTCAGAAGATGGTTCAGCCTTTTTGGCTGGAGGAGAGGGTTTCCTCTCTGCTGGTGCAACTTCAGCTACAAGAACGCCAAATTGTTTAACCACCGGCAAAGATCTTTTAAACCAGCAACAACCAGACCATTACAGAAATGGACAACAGAAAATGAAACAACATCAATGACCAACAGAAGACACTACCTGGAGCAGGAGTGATTTTTTCTGCCGGTCGTTTCGGGGTCGGCGGAGAGGGTTTCTTTTCCGCTGGAGGAGACACTTCAGGGTAAAAGATACCAAAGGTAGTAAGACGGTTAATGACAATTCACAAATCTACACACAGAAAATAACTGAATTTGAAAATGAGGAAACGCACACACGCAAATGTTGGACAGCAGAAAGACATCTGAACCAAACACACATATATGAACTGGCGGGAACACACAACGTGGCGTGGAACATCTTTCATCCTTAAGAACCACACAATGGAGTGGCAGGACTACCTTCTGGGGGAGCAGCTTTGACTGCTGGCCTAGGAGGTGCTGGTGGAGATGGTCTCTTCTCCTCTGGTTCAGAAACGTTGGAATACAAGATGTCAAGATCATGACCAAGATGATGCAACAACAGTCAAGATAGGAAAGACAGTTAGCCAGACAAACATGTATACCCACAGACAGACAGACAGACAGACAGACAGACAGACTATAGGTCGGGTAAAATACCCTCTAAGAAGACAGACAACATTTGTATCTGTTCTGACAAACAGAGAAATAAGCAAAAACACTGGTTTACAAATGGGCAAAGTTACCTGAAGGAGGAGCAACCTTCTCTGCATGAACAGGTGCAGGGGTCGGTGTCTTTGGTGGAACCCGTGCAGTTGGTTTCGTCTCCGGAACTTTAGGAACAGAAGACACTCAGTTCGCAAAGAACATCCGGTCAGAACAACATTCAACACAAGAGAAAGAATGAAGGCGTGACGGACATGAAGGAAAGAACGTGAAAAAATCAGACGAGCGAGCAGGATAGAAGGACTAATCTGACTACCTGCTGGAGGAGCGACTTTCTCTATGGGAGCGCGAGGAGGAGAAGGTTTAGACACCGGTGTGGACGGTTTCTTCTCCACTGGTGGGGATGCTTAAGAAATACAAGATGCCACAAGATCAAGCAGACAAAGAGATCAGTCAAAACATGGATGGTCGTCAAAGGACAGAGAACAAACATCAACTGACAATAAAGCAAATCAAAACAGGAAAAGAGGCGCTTCCACAGACAATGTAAGGACAAGGCCATCAGGCTACCTGCTGGAGGAGCAACTTTCTCTGTGGCAGCTGGAGGAGCTGAAAGTTTGGCTGCTGGTACAGTTGGCTTCTTCTCCTCAGATACAGATACTTTGGGGAAAAAAAAGATGGCAGTCATAAACCAGAAAAGAGGAGTTCCTGGTACTACTTGACGGGAAAAGATGGTCCCTACTGACAGACATACATTAAGGATGGGACATGGATGACCAAGTGATGGAATCTTTAAAAGAAATAACTCAACATATGTTAAGGGTGAGCTGATGGTTTACCAGGTTTAAGACCAGTTGAGGCACGAAATGACACAGAGTGACAGTGATTAGTTCAAAATATGTTCTTGTTATTCAAGAAGGTCAGAGAAGATTGACTCACGCAAGACGTTAGATCCCCTTTAAGATGGTTGATCTGAGACGATCATAAGAGTGAAGAGCTTTCATACCAAATACCTTTTTCAAGAGTTTTCTGCTCGGCCTTTCGGTGTCTGATATTTGACGTCTTCTCTTCCTTTCTTGCTTGTGTGATCTTTCTCACTTCTTCAAAAGAATCCACATCAGCTTCTTCTGCAGAGGCTGAAGGTTCTGCTGGTGAAAGAGTCTGTCTTGTTCCTGTGAGCCCGTCTTCCGGTAAGCTTTTCTTCAAGTCTTCAACTTTTTCGAGTTGAAAATCTGTCGCTTCCGCATCAAAATCAGGCTTCTCTTGGACAAAGCATTCTTCAGGAGCACCAAGCTGCTCATAGACAGCCACATCTTCAGAAACATGTGGTTTCTTTGGAACAGTCACTTTTCCAGTTATATTTAGCTTCTTCGGGACAGTGACTTTTTCAAGAATGCATGGTTTCATCGCCTCGAGTTTGTCAGGTACAACACCTTTGTTTTGGGCAGAAAATGTTTCATGATCAACTGGTGTTTTTGGCAGTGGGACTTCTTCACGAAGGCCGGCCTCCTCATGGAGAGCCACTTCTTCTTGGATAGCTTGTTTCTTTTGGGGAACACTAGTTTCTTCTGGGACATTTATTTCCTCTGGAACATCAGCTTTCCTTTGAGAAGTAATTTCCTCATGAACACTGGGTTTCTTTTGGACAGTCACTCCTGCAGGATCACCAACTACCTTCTGCAGGGTCACCTTTTCATGATCACCTGGTTTTAACTGAACAATGGCTTCATCAGCATTCCTAGGTTTCTTTGGTACAGTCAGTTTTTTAGGAATCCCAGATTTCTTTTGGATGATGACTTCTTCAGTAACACCAGGTTTCCTCTGGACAATCACCTCGTCAGTGACAACAGGTTTCTTTGGGACAATCACCTCGTTTGTAACACCAGGTTTCCTTTGGACAATCACCTCGTCAGTAACACCAGGTTTCTTTGGGATCATCACCCCTTCAGGAACACTAGGTTTCTTTGGGATCATCACCTCATCAGTGACAACAGGTTTCTTTGGGATCATCACCTCTTCAGGAACACCAGGTTTCTTTGGAACAATCACCTCGTCAGTAACACCAGGTTTCTTTGTGATGGTAATTTCTTCATGATCACCTGGTCTCCTAGAGACAGCAACTTCCTTGGGAACAGCAGGCTTCTTTGGAACAATGACTTTCTTAGAAACACCTGGTATCTTTTGGAGCACCACTTCCTCATGACTCCCTAGTTTCTTTTGGGTCATGACTTCTTCAGGTACTCTTGGTTTCTCAAAGACAGTCACTTCTTCAGTAACATCAGGCTCCTTTTGGCAAGTAATTTCCTCATGATCATCTGGTTTCTTTCTGAGAATGACTCCTGCGGGTACGCCTGGTTTCTTGGAGACCGTCACTTTTTCAAGAATACCTGGTTGCTTTGAAACAGTGAATTCCTCAGGAGCATCCAGGTTCATTGGAGCACTGACTTCCTCAGGAACACCGGGTTTCCTTTGGACAGTGACTTCAACATGATCCCCTGGTTTCTTTTGGGTAATGACTTTTGCAGGTACACCCGGTTTCTTGGAGGGAGTAACTTCTTCAATGATACCTGATCTCTTTTGAAGAGTAACTTCCTCAGGAATGGAATGTTTCTTTTGGACAGTAACTTCTTCAGGAACACCAGGTTTCATTGGGATGATGACCTCTTCAGTAACAGCGGTCTTCTTTTGGACAGTGACTTCCTCAGGACCAGCAGGTCTCTTTAAGATGATGACTTCCTCATGATACCCTGGCTTCCTCTGGACAATGACTTCTTCAGAAACACTCGGTTTCTTCAGGACAGTGACTTCACTATGAATACCTGTTTCCTTTTGGATATTGAGTTCTTCAGGAAAACCTGGTTTCTTGCAGACGAGCAGTTCCTCAAAAGCCCCAGGTATCTCTGGGAAAGTTGATTTCTCAGAAACATCTTTTTCCACAGAGCCAGTGAATCCCTCAGCAATAGCAGGTTTCTTTGTCGTAGCATCTTTCGTCGCAGCTGCAGTAAGTTTTGTTAGAACCGTGGCTTGAGTCACAATTGATTTCTCCTGGATTTCTCCAGGAATGCCTGGCTTCTTTTGGAGTGTGACTGTTTCAAAAATGCTGGCTTCCTCACCGGTTGTAGTTATGGCAGCTTCTTTAAGTCGAAGCGTGTCTTCAGAAGAGGAGGAGAGTTCCTCACAAACTACAGGTTCCTTCAGGTTCCTTCTTTGTAATGCTTTCCTCCTTGTCATTTTTCCTTTTTTGAATGTAAACGCAGTGTCTGGCAAGACGGATCTCTGAGCTTCCTCATCTAGGGACGTAACACCCTGTTCTTCAACAGAAACCTCATCACCCTTCCGTTCTTCAGGACAGCACTCTGATGCACTGTCCTCAAGAAACTCCTCGTCCTCATGATCAAGATATTTAAGATGCGATGAAAGAAGCTCCTCTCTTTTTGTTGCAGACACCTTTTGTTGTCTTGCCTCCTTTCTCCAAGCTGTTTTTTCCCTTGCATTTGGTTCTGAAATCTCAACTTCTTTTTCAAATGTCATCATTTCCTCATGCCGGCGTATAACCTCCTCTGTCATGGAGAACCTTTCTCCGTGGCTGTCCTTCAACAAAGAAACTTCTCTGTCTTCCACGGCAATGATCTTCTCTGTGTGCCCAGTCGTAAGAGTATCTGTGTAACCAAAGACTAAAGAGTGGCACCATGAATCGGTGCCCAAGAGGAACACAAAAGATAACACAAAGACAGACTTTAGTGTTTAGTGCTCTACCAGTGATCCAGCAGTCATCACGTAACATTGGAATTATCACTTCATGTCATGGGAAATCTCTCTATTGGGGTTTGGCCTCTATTTCCCCAGAAACAATGACCTCGTC
Organism: Fistularia tabacaria; assembly: GCA_901007705.1. Classification (NCBI taxonomy): domain Eukaryota; kingdom Metazoa; phylum Chordata; class Actinopteri; order Syngnathiformes; family Fistulariidae; genus Fistularia; species Fistularia tabacaria. Next base: position 44,892 of record CAAKHD010006909.1, on the reverse strand, counting down.
TGTTTGATGGATGTGTAACATTAAATCACCGCAGTCCTGATTAAGTCTTGTGTTGAGAAACACAAGTACACAAAGGCAGTTGGCCTGTGCCTCTGGCTTTGGTTGAGCCGGTTGTGTTCATTACTATGGTCTTACTTGGAATCTCCCCGTATTAAACTGTTTGGATCAAGGTTAGTATGTGGTGAACAAAATAAACACGACAGTGCAGACATCAGAGCAACCCATTCAAAGAGTTCCATTAAGATCTCGTGGATAAAGAAACGGTGAGTTATCAAGAGGAGGACTAATTAAGATGCTAACACACATCAATGATGCCATCTACCTTGTTGCTGAGGCTGTTTAGCCTGAGGAGGAGTTTGGGTGGAGCTTTCCAAATCTTGTGCTGGAGTAAGTGCGTGCCATGGTAGAACTGGTTCTTCCGTCCCTGATCTTGCACTCCGTCGCTCCTTCTCAGGTTCTGCTTTTGATTCTTGATGCTTTGGAGGAACTGCTGGACCAATCTTTGTCTCTTCTGCAACAATCAGTGTTGCCTCTAAGTGTTCTTGGTCAGGCATGAAGACTGTCTTCCGGTCTTGTACGATTTGCCGTTTCTCTGGTGTCTTCTTCGGTGTTTCGGGAATGTCCGGGAGTGCATCTGAAGCCCTCTTCACTACGGTGGGAACAAGCTCTGTTTCGTCTGGGAGATGTTTCACTGGAATCTTTTGCACTGCCTCTGGTGGTGTCTTCTGCTCTTCGGGTACCCTTTCTTCTCGTCTTACCTTCTTTGGCTCTTCCATAACCCTAGATCGGAAGAGCGTCGTGTAGGGAAAGA
>CAAKHD010006909.1:0-44061 GCA_901007705.1 Fistularia tabacaria | reverse complement strand
TGGAGTTCAGACGTGTGCTCTTCCGATCTACAAGCTCTGTTTCGTCTGGGAGATGTTTCACTGGAATCTTTTGCACTGCCTCTGGTGGTGTCTTCTGCTCTTCGGGTACCCTTTCTTCTCGTCTTACCTTCTTTGGCTCTTCCATAACCCTTGGCAGTTCTTCAGCCTTTTTCCTGGGTTCTGGTACCTTTTCAGGCTCTTCAGGAAGCTTTTGCTTTTCTTGAATGACCTTCTTGGGTTCTCCCGGTAACTTTGGAAGAACTGGCACCTTCACCAACTCCTCTGCCACCTGCATAGTCTTCTGTGGTTCTCTCTCAGCATCATACCTCAGGGTCTCTGGCTCGGTTTTATAGGCTCGTGGCTCAGTGCCAACTCCATAAATTCTTGGTTCTTGGGCATCTTGAAAGAACATGAAGTCACAAGTCGATTACTCCCCGATCACATTAGGAAAGAGAAACCCAAATGTTCAAGCTGCACTCTAACGAGTGCTCAGCACATTTCAGGCATTCAAGGATGGTATCTCGGAAAGAAGAATTACAATGTCAATTCAAACACTTCGTCAACGGTTTTGCCACAAAGGTACCTTGACAAAATACAAAACGAAAGAGCACAGTAAAGCCATGAAGAAAATGTCAGCAGTACCTTGAGGCGGAACGTCTTCAGCCTTGGGAACCTTTGGCGCAGATGGCTGACGTACAGGTTCCTCTGGCTCGTAGAAATCTGGCACTTTAAAGAAGATTTTGTGGTGTTTAAGTTTCATTTAACGACTCACACAAATTCAAAGATTCCACTCTTGCTGAGTGTAAGAAGAAGAGCAGAATTGCCAGAAAGACAATGATCAGATTCTACGGTCAATTCAGATTCTGGTTATCAATACCTTCAGCTGAAACACGTTCAGACGTGGAGGGGACGAACTTTGCCGGACTTGGCTGAGCAGCAGCTTCTTCACGCACTCGTGGCTCAGGTTCTTTGAATAACACACATTTTTTTCAGATACTGGTTAGGATTACATTCAACATGGCACCACTCTGACGAGTGTGTCATATGAAGACAGACGCAAATGCACACAAAGTGGAAACAAAAAGCCCAGTGACGGGATGACACTGAAAATGTAGGCACTTTAGCAGATCCTGTTTTTGATGTTGGTTTTTAAGAGCAAGCCTTGCAATGCTTTCCCCTAATTATAGGGTGTGCATATCAAGAGGTTAGAGGGGAAGAGCATCTGATTCAAGAGCTACATCTCAGTCCTACGGCACATTGAGGCCAGAAAGCACGTCAGACATTCAGCAAAACATAGACTGTACGTTACCTTTCTCCAGGGGACGTTCTCGTGGTCTCTCGGCAGGTTCAGCTTTCACGGCTTCACGTTCAGGCTTAGCTTTTTCAACTTTGGGCACTGGAGGAACCGACACATGCTCTACTCGTGGCTTGGGTTGATAAGGTTCATGAGTGACCTTTGTCACCATTTCGTGCTCAGCTTCTGGTCGTGGTGATATTGTTGGCTCTTCAGGGTCAACAGAGAGATATTACTGTGAGTCAACATGGAACACACAGCTTCAAGATTTCAAGGTAGAAGACGGAGGAGCAGGAACCACAAATGCATACAGAAGACATAAATACAACTTGTCCGTGGATGAACAGAGCACAGTCGACTGACACAAGGGGTCAGCACAGCTGACAACATTCAATGAAGGACAGCGTCATCGAAGTAATTCAAATGGGAAGAACAAATGGGAAGAGGCTTTGTGTGTGTGTGTGTGTGTGTAACTTATAACATACATGAAAACAGTAACATACAAATGCTGGGAAATTATCACTACATTTCAGTCAAAAAAATCAGTTGTAATGTGGAAGTTTCCACAGAGTTTAACTTTGAACTATTCAGCCTCAAGACGTCAAGAGAACGAGTAAATGATGACTCCAAGATTAGAAACAATCTGTGGTAATTACCTTTTTGGGTGGGACGTTCCTCCCGTTGGGGTGCAGGCTTGTCCGCTTCGGGTACTTAAAAATATTACAGTCAAGTTCAGTTTGGTGACCGCATCGAGCAATGACTTGTTTTCAAGAGATCAAGAAACAAGCAAGTAATATGACGCAACAAGAAAAGCTGCTTGAGCTGCTCAAACTATGTCAACAAGAAGGAAGTGTTGAAGTCGGCGGTACCTTTGCGGGGAGCGGCAGGCGGAGGAGCAGGCGCAGAGGGTTTCTCCTCTGGTCTCTTGTGGACCTCCACAGCTTTAAAGACCAAGAGGGTTTGCGTTAAAGTGACTCTATATTCTTACAGAAACACGCAATTAGAAGGTCAAGCGAGGGGTTATGAAGAGGGCGAGGAAGAACAGGGCTGAAAGCGCCGCGTCAGGGCCAGCTGGCGATTGAAGCTGTTTAATGAATAAACCTGGCAGCAGAAATATTAGAGGCTCTTATCAGCAGGCTTGTTATGCCACAGCGAGCAGCTTGGATGGACAGCCAGAGCCTTGTATACCTGAAGGGATGAGTTCCCGGGCCTCAACCTGCCTCCGCTCAACTACCTCTTCCACGGGTTTTCTCTCCTCTGGTGAAGGAGAAAATGCAACTTAGACAAAGGACAGATTCAGATGACGTGAAGTTACCGAGACAACGGGCAGATGGACGGAGACACTGAGGACAGACAGACGCTGAGGAGACTCATCCTGGCATCGTGTGGATACCTGAGACGGTTGAGTAAGCGACAGACAGCGTCTCTTCCTCCACAGTCACACTGGAAAAAGCTGCGTCGTTAAAGACAATCCCTCATTAGAGACGAGTCCACGGTCCCCCACCAAAGAGCAGAAACCTCCGAGTCATTGCTGACTCCGGATCTGTCAAGGTCCAATGTGGGGTTGCTCGTGTATTAACATATCAGATATTCAAATGGCACAAACTGGACGGAATTCCAAATTGAGGTTTGTGTTTTTGCCGGGGAGGATCCGTTTCACTAAGATTTTCTTTCATTGGTTCGAACCCACGGAATTCATTGTGATTTGGCCATTTTCATTTTCCCTGGAATCTAAAGTTTTCTCTTGAAATTGTGTTTTGAAGTTTCAAGGAAGTTGAAGTTCCATGGCCCAGAACTGACCTTGACGGTTCCTGGGAGGTCTGAATATTTGTATATGGTTTGAAAATCAGCACTAAATCATGACACAAAGTTGTAGATATGAAGTTATTGAGAAGTTGACTGAGGTGCTTGTTTGGATGAATTATCACACGGTTATTCAGGTGGACGGTTAAAGGGGGATTTAAAGGTGACAACGATGATGATGATGATGATGATGATGACGATGATGAAGATAATGAAGGGGAGGTGAGCTGGTTTGACGAGTCAGTGGATAAAAAGCCACACGAAATGCAGGAAGTCAAAGTGGTGAGGGAAGAAGTTAGTCACAATGGAGAACGATTGACAGCGTCTCAGTACCTGCAACTTCAGTTTGCTCCTCATAGCGATAAAACTCAGAGGAAGCTTTTGCTGAGAAACAACAGCAGGAGAAGATATTTGTGAAAAAGGGCGAGTGACGGGAGAATCAAGATATGCAGATCTTGTTGCTTCGAGGTCCCGGTCTCACCTTGGAGAACCAGAGAAGCTGCTTGCGGAGTCTGAACTGAAGAATCTGGGATGTCTGGAGGTTCAGATAATCTCATTACTTCCTACAATACTGTACGAGTGAAGCTGCAGTGTCGACCTTCACTTCTGAAGCATTTGAATTCAAATCTACCCGAAAGCCTGATGGGGTCTGATCATTCAGTCGAGTAAAACACTCGAACTTATCTATCTAAATTTAATTGATTGATTTCAGTATTCGTGTGTTAGTTAATGTGCCGCTGCTGCTCTGAAGGTGCAAGATCGGATAGAATCCTGGAGAGAAGGTTGGATTTAACAGGATCTGTTCCCAAAAAATGAGAAGCTTTTCGCTCTGAATAGTTTGAGGGTTTTTCTGAAGTGCTTCAATCGTATTGAAGACTCCGGATTTGAGTCACTGCAGAGGTTCGGGCTGTAATTCTCACAGTTTGACTTGAACTGAGGTCTTTGCTGGATTCACCCCAGGCAGAACCGTCAAACCCAACCTTTGCAAACGAACAAGGAACGCTACATCTTAACACCCACCAACTATCATGTGTTATCTCCCAACTGGTTTTAGGCTGGAATATTGACAGTACGTCCTCAAGAAATGGATTTGTCTCCTGTTGTCTCATCAGCCTTCATCTCCCTGCCATGTTGCAGAGTCATGGACCGCCACCCCCCGGTCCTGGGATTATATTTTGGGCTGTCTTTAAGTTCCCCAGTGTCTTTATACCATGTGATGCCGGTGTTGTCAAAGGACGGCTCTCAATCAAAGGGGGCTGTGGGGCGTTCGCTGACCTTGATATTGGGGGAAGTGAATTTGGTTGGCTGGAACCAAACAGCAGCATTCGCTGCACAGGATGTTTTGCCATTGAAGTGATGATCATTGACACTTAAGAGTTAACATATGAAGACGAACGAAACAGGAAATCCAGACAGGATGGAGGAAGAGTTCAGAGAGGTTAGCGGGAGCTGAGTTAGCCTCCAGCGTCTTACCTGGCTCTGGAACGGCACCTGATAAGAACATGGAGGAGGAGCATGAAGACACATTAACCACATCCAAAGTGGCATCCAGCACACAGGACGGGGGTTCACGGGACTCGGGCTCGTACCTGTGACGGTCAGCTTGGCGTTGGAAATGTGGGGGCCGCACACGACGCGATAGCTGCCCTGATCTTTGGACTTGCAGTTCTTGATCTTCAGGCGGTGGACGTCTCCCTCAGTGCTGATCTCGTACTTGTCCCCATCATCCAGCTTCTGTGTTCCTTTATACCATGTGGGACGGATCTCTGGATAGTTGATCTGCAGCTTGCACTCAATAACAGCCGTTTCGCTCTCGGGAATGGTCTGGTCGGATATGTCCTCCACCACGGCAACAGGCTGGGGGGTCAAATCAAGGTCAATAACCTCCACAGAGGGGATTGGTGGACAACCGTTATTTTTTACAGCCAAGACTGAATGAAAACACAATCCCGACAGTGGAATGCTCAGGGTAACCATCTAGGTTTGTTTCAGGGTTTTGTTTGTTTCATGATGAAGAACTGAGGCAGAGGCTCAAAACGGAGGGAACCCGTGTTCCTCTGTAGCAAACCCGCCCCTGTGAATTTTTCAACAAAGTAAATCGAGAGAGACAAAAACTTGGAGGTAAAAGAGCAGATGAGCCTTCTACTTTCAGTCGGGGATCTTCATCAAGGGGATAAACATGGCGTTTTAGTTCGACTGCATTGGCGCCTGAGGAGTCTGCGGCCATTGGTAGGACAGGTGTACTTGAAAAACAGTCATAAAGTAATTGGAAATGGATCCATTTTCCAGTTAATTTTTCTAAACTTCGCCAAATCCGAGTTCCTGCTGTTCACGCACCCTTTTGATTTGACCACATGTCATGAATACATTGAATCGATGATCCGGAAGAAGGATGAGGAGGCGGAGGTCATACCTCAGAAGCGGCTCGTTCCTCTAGCTGCTTGAGTATTTTGGCCATGTCCTCTTCTTCCACCTGGCCTCCGTGCACCAACTCCTGCAGACACAAAGCTGATAAAGACGCTGGTGTGGCCAAACAACCCTGCTCCGACATGACATTTGGTTGAATGTTGGTTGTGGCGTCCAAGTCGGTGTATGAATCCAGGGACCTTGAAGAGAAAATTGACTCTTCCTGGAGGTAATGTACGTAAGCTGTAGGTCGGACATCGTTATGCAATGTCCATCCACATCTGACGTCTCTGGAACTGAACTGCCGTCAGTGTGAGATGACCCGACTTGGAATTAGACCTCTGGCCGTGTATATTTCAACCACAAATCAAACCAAGGCTACGAGTTGGGATGTTGACGTCGCCTCGCACCGATTCTGCGCTCTCTGCCTCCTTTTCCCTCTTCAAGATCTCGACAGCCTGCAGGATGGCCCGGTAGTCGTGGATGTCGTGTTCCCTCAGGATAATCTCATATTTCTTAGGGTCTTGGCCTCTGAGAAGTGCCACAATGTTGACACCTTCTTCTTTCTTGGGACTCTTCTGCTTGGAGGGAGTCCTGTCGCAAAGGGGGCAATCGTCACTATCAAGCATCCGCAGACGGTACAAATAGTCAGCACGAAGTAAAAACTGGCACTGGATGCAGAAAAATCCCAATTGCCATTTTTAATGAGTATGAATAAGATACAAGTCTCAAAGGCCTTCCTGATCCTCATCAGCTGCTGACAAGCACGGAAACAACACCTTTTGATTTTCTGCTCCTCCCTGAATGAGGAGGCAGAAGGTCCAACGTGTGAATGTAAAAATGGGCTTTTTGTCATCCAGGGATGTGCGGATAACGTCCGGTGATACGAGGTCAGAGAAAAAGAGGAGTAGAAAACATTTGCTCTTACTTCTTCAGTCTTGTCCTGAGGTCTCCGAGTCCTTCTGCTTCCTCTTTCTTGGTGACCTGCATCTCGGTGCTGCACTCAATCTCCCCGTGTCTATTCGAGGCAACGCATCTGTAGAGACCGGCGTCGGACTTGGTGACTTCTCTTATCTCCAGTTTGGAATCCTGGCCCTTTTGCTCAATGGAAACACGACCGCCGTGGGTCATTTGCCTCCATTTGCCCTTCATCCACTTCACACTTGGGATTGGGTCTCCTTCAATCTTCGCAATGAAGGTGGCGGTGCCCTCTGGAGAAAAAAAAAAAAATAACACAAACAAAAGAAAAAACATTGAAAAATGTCAACGAAACTCTTAAAACCTCTTTGGCGAACAAACGTTCCCAACTCGACTTGAGGTGAATGCACTAAGAGGTTTTGCAAAGTATTTCTCCCCATGTAGTTTCTGCCTCTCCACTCCTCAGAACCATCATGACATCAGGCAACCTTTCAGGCTCAAATTCCAAACTGAGTGATTTGTGCTTTGACTTCTGCCTCTGCATTTCCTTTTCTGTCGTTTCCAGCTAAAGCAAACTTCAGTAACTAGCCGTGTGGATTCAGGACTGCCAGACTAGGAGTTAGTGCCACTTAAAATCCAATCCAGACAGACCACCTATTCAACCCAAAAGTAGTGACTGTAACCAGAACTGTCATGTCTTGCCCAGGTGTAGTATTCTTTCCAAAGCCAAAAGCACCTTAGCGGGAGATGCCTAGTTGCCCTCGCATTTCTCCAGAGATCTCTTGATAAGTTGGGTCAAGGACATTTTACTTACTCTCGGTGACTGACACATTTTGGGGCTCTTCAATGAAGAAAAGGTTGTCCAGTCTTTTCGGCGGAGCTGGAGCCGCAGCCGGGGCCGGAGCTGGAGATGGCGCAGCGGGTTCGGTCGGGGCAGGCTTGGCTCCTTTCTCTGAAAGAGATTTTGAGTCAAGTTCTTACAAGAGTTCACACATGCAATCAATAAACATCATTTCATTAGTCATTACATCACTTAAGACTGCAGGTTACATATGTCCTCCATTTAGGTTACCTTTCACAGTGACCCTAGATTTGCAGAAGTCTGTCCCTGCAGCGTTGCTCGCTTTGCAGAGGTAATCTCCGGCATCTGTCTTGGAGGCCTGGCTGACTTCCAGGGTGGCCGTACCCCCCATAAATGTGATTTTGGTGTTTCCACTGGACTTCAACTCCCTCCTGTCCTTCATCCAGTTGATTGTCAGGGGAGGAGAGCCTCCCACGTGGCATTTCAGTGTTAGCTTGTTGCCCTCATTGATTGTAAGTGGATTCAGAAGAACATCAAACTTTGGAGGCATAGCCTTTTCTGAAGGGTTGAAGAGAAAGAGACCAGCCACAATTATTTCAATTTAAAAATGCTGTTACCAAAGAAAGCTTTCTGTTTTGTCTCTTGTCTCTGCAGAGGTTTACGAGAAACATGTTATTCCTGTTTGGCGGTAAGAGGAGTCTGAAAGAAGATTTATGGACGTAGTGAGATAGGATATCAAGGTAGTTGGTGTGAGAGAGGAAGATCCAGAGAATAGGGTGAGATGGAGAAGGCGGATTGGATTTGGATTTCGGATTTGTGGCGACCTCTGAAGTGAAAAGCCCAAAGAAAGAAGAAAGAAGAAGGTGGGAGGAGTCTGATAGTTCAGCTCATCTTCATTTCAAATAGTCGAGATACTGACTGACTGAAAAAGGTTCGTGTCTATCTTCCTTCCAAGAGCCTCAACCTAAAACGGACACAGTGAATGTCGTCTGCTTGTCATCTGGACTCATTCCCCTCACCAAAGCAAAGGATCTGCCTCCATCTTACCCTCTCCTCAGCATCCTCTCCTCTTCTCTGCATCCTTCGTCACCCAATCCATAGTTCTACTCTAGGGTCTTTCTGTAAGCCTCAACATCATTGCTTCACAATCCCTCCATTGTCCATGTCCAAACCATGTCAGTCTGACTTCATCTTCAGAACATCTCACATGTGCTTTCCCTCTGATGGACTCATTCCTGATCCTCTCCATCCTCCTCTCTCCGAAAGAGGAACCGTACCATCTTCATCTCTGCTCCCTCCTGTTTAGTCCTCATTGTCTCTGAACCAGACACCGTGGCTGCCCTTCACCTCCGTCTCCGACACCCTCCCTTTCACTTTATTACTGTTTCATCTCACCAGACACTTTTCCGCACCCGTTCCAACCAGTTTGCACATGTTCCTCCACCTCTTCTCCATCCTCTCCATTGCTCTGGACTGATGACCCTCTCTACTTCAATTCAATTCCTCCACCTTCTTTAACCCCACCCCCAACCCAATTCTCCCCCAACTGCTCTCTTCTCTCACCGCTGATCACAATGTCATCTTCGAATGTCATAGTCCATGATATTGGCCAGAGCTGACCCCTGATGCATTCTCGCGACCTCGTGTCACCCCAAAGCAATCTTAAAAGAACTGATAAAAAACTGAACCTTATGTTCAGAAAGAGATCACATGGCTGAGGCCAGTGCAGTCATACCTGCGATGGTGAGAGACACCGGACAGGAAGCTTTGCCAGCTGAGTTGGTGGCCTCGCAGGTGTACACGGCACTGTCCGACACGCTAGAGTCTTTAATGCACAGTGCCACTACGTTGTCCTGGAAGCTGATGTCGTACTTCTTGGAGGTAAAGATTTTGTTGTTGTCCTTGTACCAGGTGATATTTAGAGGCTGTGAGCCGGCCACGTGACACTCCATCCTCACGGACTGGCTCACCGAGTCCGCCAGGGACTCTGGGAGTTTCCTGGTGAAGTATGGAGGAACTACACGCTCTGCAGGTGAGGAAGCAAGGAGAGATGGTCAAGCCATGATTCATGATTTGGTGCTTGACATTCGGATGCATCTATCGGGACTGAAGATCGGCTCGAAGTAAAGCATTGTAAAATCAGGTTTCCACGGAGAAGCGAGACGGACAGAATCCACTTGTAAAAAGACACTGAAAAGTCAGACCTGCCTTTATAAGGGAAATGGAATCAAGCATTATCCCGCCTTTTATTCAGGATTCCGCAGAATAAACCTCATGAACCTTAAAAACACACGACAAGTCACCCCCGGATACACGAGCCGCATTATCCAGGTCTGCAAGTTACCAAATCACCTCTTACCAATAATCTCGAGATTCCGAGAGGACGTGAACTCATGGATGAAGACTAGCATTAGTGCGTGAAGCAAAATGAGATGAGATGTGTGGATTAGTGTGTTACCTATTTGAATGTTAGCATGGCAGGTGTCAGTTCCTTCAGCATTGGCAATTTCGCAAGTATATGTTCCAGCGGCCTCAACTCTGTCACTGTTGAGAACCTCCAGGACACAGGTTGAGTCGGTGGTTTTGACATTGTACTTGTAAGAAGCCCAGATCAGCTTGCCGTCTTTCGTCCATGTCACATTAACCCTCTGGCTGCCGGCATACGTGCACTCCAGCCGCAAGGGTTGGCCCAGTTCGTGGCAGATGTTCTCCAATTTCTTGATAAATCGCACGGGTTCTGGGAGAGGCAGTGTTGCAATCAGACAGGAAAATCTGCGATCTTTACATGCTCCAGGCAGAGTCCGGGGACTGCAGAGAATCCGGAGGAACCCCAGGCTGCTTCATGCACCGTTCGGAGGCTCCAACTTGCACGAGTAGACAGATGAAGTTTGAGATGAGTCCATGGCTATTTCATGCATGAGATGACAAGTGAAGAGAACTGCAAGCACTGTGTTACTGGTTAATGTTGCCCATTCAAAAATAAACACGGCAGTCTTCTGGTCCTGGCGGAGATATTCCAGATGTCTAAGATCCTGTTGTGCTGAGAAGAACCTGCACTCTGACTCTAATCGCAGTAAAGTTTGTACCGTTGGAGTCAAGCTGAAAAGCTGTTATGCAAGCAAGTGCGTAATGGAAGGCCATGCATGAATCTGATGATGCACCTCGTCAGCAGCGGGAGGTTATTAAAATGTCGTGCTTTTACCCAGTCTAACACGAGCCTGGCAGGCGTCTGATCCAGCCGTGTTGGAAATTTCGCAAGAATAAGTTCCAGCCGCCTCTGGTCTGTCGCTGTTCAGGACTTCAAGGGTGCAGGTCGAGTCGGTGGTTTTTACATTGTACTTGTACGAGGCCCAGATGAACTTGTTGTCTTTCTTCCAGGTGACCGAGACCCTCTGGCTTCCGGTGTAAGAGCAGACCAGTCTCAGTGGCTGACCGACTAAGAAGGTCATGTCTTCCAGCTTCTTGATAAAACGCACAGGTTCTGGGAGGAGCAATGATGGGGTTAACAATTTGTTAAGGTGCCATGCAGAGCTCCACATCTGTCTCAGATATGGTTCTAAAGAGATTGTGGAAATGTGTCAGTTAGTATAACCGCAGGAGTTCTAAGTGTCACCAGCAGAGTGGGATGGAGAGCTGTAACAACGTGGATTTGATTCAGACTGTGCTTCATGAACCTGTCCATCAACAAAGACTCTGGTGAAGTGTGATCAAGTAACACAGAAAATGAGAGTGGATATCAAAAGTCACCTGTCAACGTCACCAGACAGCTGCTGGAGGCCGAGCCAACCCGGTTCTCAGCCTTGCAGGTGTATTCTCCGTGATCGGACTTGGTCGTTTTGCTCAGGTTCAACGTGGCCACGCCTCTTGTGAAGTCCATTGAGCAAGTGTTAGACATGCGCAGCTTCCCATCCGCTTTGAACCAAGTGACAGAGATGTTGGGGGTTCCTGCAATACGGCATTTCAAGGTAACGGCCTCGCCCACCTTAACCTCCATCGGCTCCATCTTTTCAACAAAGTATGGTCGTTCTAAATTGAAAATGAAGAAGATGTTAGTTTGACGGCAATGCTAAGTTGTGAAGGAAGAGGAGATTTTTCATCATCGTTAAGTCGAATTGACGAGCACATTAGATACCTAGAATAGACACTTGTGCGTCACATCTGTCGCTTCCGACTCCGTTGTCGACTTCGCAAGAGTATCTACCGGCCGCCTCCATGCGGTCGGAGTTCAGAACCTCCAGAATGCAGGACGTGTCTGTGGTGATAACGTTGTACTGATAGGACGCCCAAATGAGTTTGCCGTCTTTCTTCCAGGTCAGAGTGACTCTCGGGGTCCCGGCAAACGTGACCTCGAGCCTCAGAGGTTTCCCCTTCTCCACGCTCACATCCCGCAGCTTCTTCACAAAGTGGACCGGCTCTGGGAGAAGCAATCTCAGTTACATCACTTCATACTCTGGACCGCAGGAGCAGCAGATCCGTCAAACCAACAAACCTTTGACAGTCAGGTAAACGGGGCAGCTCTCCTTTCCCGCGTCATTGATGACCTGGCAGGTGTACTCGCCGGCGTGCGATTTCTCCACCCGGTGTAGCACCAGAGTGGCAACATCGTCCTTCATGGAGATCTCACACCCCCTGCCGTGCTGCATTTCTCTGGTTCCTCTGAACCATTTGACTCTGAGCGGCGTGCTGCCTCTCACTCTAGCCATGAAAGACACGCTTTTGCCGGGCAGCGTTTCCTTGGCCTCGGGTGTTTCGGCAAAAGAGGGAGGTTCTGGTTGCAGACGGGAAAAGAATTTTTGTCAGGCAATCGCTGAGTTTCCCGCCGAAAGTAGGTCCGTGTGTCCCTTTGACACAAACTCACCAGTCACGTTCATTGAAGCGCTCGTCTCACTGCTTCCCGCCGCATTGACGGCTTTGCACGTGTATTTCCCAGAATCGTACATCTGGATTCTGGGGACTCTCAGTCTGCAGTTATTGTCGGTGCAGCTGATGTCGTAGTTTGGCCCGCTCCTGATCTCCTGGCCGTTGTGGAACCAAGAGGTGGTTAACGGAGTGGAGCCAGCGACCTTGCACTCCATCTCTCCAGGTTTACCAACTACAAGATGGGTGTCTCTCAACTTTCTAATAAAGCTTGGAGGAATCAACTTATCTATCAATGGAAAGAGATTTAAAAAAAGCTTAGACGGTGTTTCCCCGTGACCTGGCAGTTTGAGACATCAGTGCAGTGTGAGAGACCACAAACCTGAGACAGACAGCTTCGTTGTGAAGGAGGATGAACCAATTTGGTTGGAAACCTCTAATCTGTACTCTCCTGCGTCTGTTTTGTCAGCCGAGCGAATCTTCAGGCATGCGACTTTCTTAGTGAGAGACATCTGGAACTTGGCGCTACCAGAGAGCTCTTTGTTCTCCTTGAACCACCGAGTTTTCAGCTCCGGGGAGCCAGAGACTGTGATTTCAAGAGCTGTGTTCTCTCCCGACTTCACGTTCAAAGACTCGGGGCCATCGACAATGGAAGCAGGCTCTGGAAATTGGGAAAGGTGGTGAAACGACGGAGTCGCTGACTAAGACATTATTGAGGTCAAGAGATCTACTAACCTAGAACCGTGACATGGGAGATGCACTCCACCACCCCTGAGTCATTCCTCAGCTGGCAAGTGTATTTGCCTGCGGTGGTGGAGTCGGCCTTGGGCACTATCAGAGTGACCACATTGTTCTCGAAGGTGATCCTCCTGTTGTCGCCGTCTCTAAGAGTGTGATCTTTGTCTTGGACCCAGGACACCGTCAACGGTTCGGAGCCTTTCACTGTGGCGGTGAGCGTTAGCTGCTCACCGCATCTCACCGACTGGTCCACCAGCTTCTTGATGAACACTGGTTGCTCTAAATTACGATGAGATGATCAGAGGTGAGGAGATGTGACGGCAGAAAGCTCTGAGGAAATGGCCATTGACCGTGAACAAACCTTTGAGGCTAATGGTTGTGCGGCAGAATTCACATCCCACGTTATTTGAAGCCCTGCACTCATAGAGGCCCACGTCCTCCTGCTCCAGCTTCATGACATGAAGTGTGGCCGAGCTGCCCTCGCTAACCATTTTATATTTCCTACTCTCCATCAGCGGCCGTTTGTCTTTGTACCAGTTCACCTGGAAAGGTGGAGTGCCGTACAGCTCGCAGTGCAGGCTAGCATCTCTCCCTTTAACACCCTCCACTGGCTTTGGAGTTTTGATAAAAGATGGAGACTCTGGAAAATATAGTGAGATATATCAACAGGGGTATCTGTTAGAGAGGAATCCTTTCGAGCTCATGCTGAAAACCCATGCAAGATAGGGCCGTCCACATTACGATGGGAAAACAGTATCCAAATTCATGCTCCAAAAGGTGGAAGTCCTATAGATATCTAAGACAATTGCACGAAAAGGAGGTGTCATCAGGAAAAATAAGACAAAAAATAAATGATGACACCTGAGATGAAAAATAGCAGGCTTTATCATTTTGATTTTTGTTTCCATGCAACTTGAATCCAAAAACTATTGCAGAACAGGCAAGGGCTGTCTTGAATTTCTGACCTTGGACTGTGAAGATAGTGCTGCAGCTCACGCTGCCTGCATCGTTCTGAGCCTCGCAGGTGTACACTCCGTTATCCTCAAACCTCGTTGAGCGCAGCTGGAGATACGCCGTCGAGTCAACAAACATGGTCTTGTAGTTGTCCCCTTCGGTAACCTTTTCATCGTTTTTGTACCAGCACATTTTCAGGGAATCTGAGCTGGTGACCTTGCATTCAAGGCGGTGACCCTCACAAAGCTTTACAAAGGTACTGGGCGGCAATTTCTGGACAAAGCGGGGTGGTTCTGCAAAGCCAAAACAATATTAAGTTACTATTGTCAGCAAGGATGGTTTAGGAAGCAACATACCACCTGGGGTACGCTGAAACACTCCTGCAAAGAACACAATGCAGCTGGTCAAGAGGAGAGATCAGAGTCAATCAAGAGCAGAGGGAAAAAGAAAAAGATGAACATTCCAGGTGATGATGATGCAGGTGGACAAAAAAAGAAAAAGGTCCAACCTTTCACCAACAACTCTGCTGTACTTGTCACTGTGCCTGCTTGGTTGCAAACTTGGCAAGAATAGACTCCGGTGTGGTGAATAGCAACGGGCTGCAGCTGCACCGTGCTGGAATACTCCTCCAGCTTGATGGAGCACGACGGCCCGCTGATGAGCTCCAAGTCATCCTTGAGCCATTTAACTGTAAACGGAGGAGTTCCTTCAAAGGCACTTCTGAAGCTTACAGTGGACTTTACAACAGCAGCCTGTGACTCAGGTGCCACTACGAATCGCGGTGGCACTAAAACCCAACACAGAAAATATAGGATGAAGAACGTTGGGGATGAGACGAGGTTACAAGACTTGTCACACTCGCACATGCAAACCTTTAGCAGTAAGAACTCCGCTGCATGTACAGCTGCCTGCCTGGTTGGTAATCATACAGGAATACTCTCCTGTATCGTCGCTCTGGCTCAGTTTAAACTCCAGGGACACAGTGTTGTCAGTGCGGTGGAGTTTATACTTGGTGCCCTCTGTGATGGCCTGTTTCCCTTTGCTCCATTCCACCGATATGGGAAGAGAGCCGGCCACTTTGCACTCCAGTGTGGCCACTGAGCCCATGAGAGCCTGTATGTTTGTTAATTTCCTCAAGAAAGTCGGAGGAACTTGCTCTTCTGTTTAAATGAACATCAACAGACCATTAAAGGGAGAAGAAAAATGCAGTTCGGGTAGGTTGCTGGTGACTATCAGAAGAAATTTACAAACCTAAAACCACCAGCGTAATTTTACAACTACAAGTTCCAACAGAGTTAGTGGCTTGGAGCAGATATTCTCCGCCGTCCTCCAGCTCTGCTGTCTGGATGGTCAGACTGCTGTGCTGATTTTCATAGCTGAGCTTGTACTTTCTACCCGGCTGAAGCTCTTTGCCACTTTTGCTCCATTTCACATTTATCTCCTGACTGCCAGTTACTCTGCACTCGAGACTGACTGGATCTCCGCGAGTCACACTGACCGTTGCTGGCTGGTCGTGGACAGTCGGTGGTTCTACGATACCAGAAAGACATGGTGAGTAACCTGTTAGTCCGGGCTTCTGTCGGGCGCTGGGCAGAAGAACCATGCATGAAGGAGAGATACCTCGAACAACAAGCGTGGCGAAGCATTTTTCCTGCCCGGCCTCGTTTACCACTTGGCAGGAGTACTTGCCACCATGACAGGCCTCGCAGGCGGGGATCTCAAGGGTAGCCTCTCCATTCTCAAAGGTTGTTCTGACCTTTGGATCCTCTGAGATCCATTTTTCGTCTTTTTGCCACTGAACAGAAAGGGGCGCGGAACCTTCAAGGGTGCAGTGGAAGACTGCAGCATCTCCCAAAACAGTGGAGATGTTTTCTATCTTCTTAACAAATGTCGGAGGGGCTGATAGAAGTGAAAGATGTTGTTAAACCGAGGCTGATGCATCCAAGTGAGAATGTGCGAATATACAAAACACCAACCTTTCATCCTCAAAGCTGCGGAGCAAGCACAACTTCCGACCTCATTGGCCACTCTGCACTGGTAGGTACCAAAATCTTGCATCCTGCAGTCCTGGATTGTCAAACTCATATTTCTACCTTCAACAATGGCATACTTTTGGCTGGATGTGATTGGTTTGCTATCTCTGAACCACGTGACCTTAAAGGGAGCGCTTCCTGCCACTTTGCAAGCTAAAACAGCAGCAAAACCCTTAACAACTTCCAGGGAAGCAAGCTCTTCGTCAAACACCGGAGGCTCTGGAATACACAAAGCGGGTCAGTTGTTTTTTTTTTTTTTGTTGTTTTCTCTTTAAGTCGGCCAGCTCCTTTGAAAGAGTCTTGATGTGAAACAAACCTTTCACTTCCAGTACAACGGTACAACTCTCGGTGCCCGCTTCATTGCGGGCCTCACAGAAGTACTTCCCATTGTCATCTTCACTAACTTGGCAGACATCTAATGTGGCAACGGAGTCGACAAATTGCATCTGGTGTTTGAGACTTTGCTGAATCTCCGCAGCGTCTCTAAACCAACGCACATAGATCTCCGGCGTTCCGGCCACCTTACATTCAAGCCTGAGTTTCTCTCCTGCTTTCACTACCGCTAAACTCTCAGGCCTTTGAATGAAACTGGGTGGCTCTGAAAACCAAAAAAAGGGAGTCATTTTTAAGACATCATCTTTACGGATTAGCAAAAAGGTGTCGAGTGGAAACTACAAATGACCTTTGACCAGGAGGGTGGCTTTGCATGATGTGGAGCCAACATCATTCTTTATGTGGCAAATATAATCTCCAGAGTCTAGGACGTTGACGCAAAACAGCTCCAGAGAGCTGGAGGTGTCATCTCTCGCCACAGAGCACGTAAAGTCAGATCTGATCTGCTTCCTGTTTTTGAACCACTGGATGGTCAGTGGCGGTGTGCCAGAGACGCCAACGTTAAACTTAACCTTTGAGCCGGGCAACACACTCGAAGACTCTGGCATTGCAAGGACATACGGAGCTTCTGTTGGAGGACAAACATGCATGACACAACCTGGCATCATATTCACGTGTGGAAAGCGCAGCAAAACATCCTCTGACCTTTGACAAACAAAGATCCAGAACAGCGGACCACTCCTGCTTTGTTTTCAGCCACGCAGGTGTAGCTGCCACCATCTCTGCTCTCGAGACGCTGGATTTCCAGGAATGCGACATTTTCAAAGAAAGTACTTTGGTGTTTTTCATCAGTCTGGACCTCTTCGTTGTCTTTGAACCATTGGATCTT
Organism: Fistularia tabacaria; assembly: GCA_901007705.1. Lineage (NCBI taxonomy): Eukaryota > Metazoa > Chordata > Actinopteri > Syngnathiformes > Fistulariidae > Fistularia > Fistularia tabacaria. The sequence continues at coordinate 27,034 of CAAKHD010006909.1, read as the reverse complement.
CATTGGCTGGGATCCAGATACAAGACACTCCAGATGAGCTAAAGATCCTTTGATGCCTTCGATCTCCTTCAGTTTTCGTGTAAAAGTAGGTTTAAAGATCTGATCTATAGATGAATGCAGTACAAAAACCGACTTTTCAGCATGTGACTGGAAAAAAGAGATACTTGTCAAAGAGGCGGAGGAAAAACTAACCCAAGACAATTATTTCAGCCTGACAAGAGCTGCGTCCAGCATCGTTCATGACCTCGAACGCGTAGTCGCCGGCATCTCCTTTCTCTGACTTAACAATTGTTAGCACAGAGTTAATGTCTGAGCTCTGCACTTTGTATCTCTGGCCTGTTCTCAGCTCCTTCCCCCCCCTGGTCCACTTGGACCTCAGCGGTTTGGTTCCTGAGAACCTGCACTCCAGCGTGGCCAGGTCACCCCGCGTGACACTGACGGACTCTGTATGCTCTAAAATTGATGCTGGCTCTGGGAGAATAAAAATGACCAGAATGAGCAAAATTAAGACAGTGTTAATACCAGTGAAGCGCAAGAGAGAGGCAGCAGCCGTTAAGATGGAAGCAGAGCCACGAAGATCCGACAAACCTGTTACGAGGAGCATGGCGGCGCATCTCTGAGTCCCGGCGTCATTGGTTGCCTGGCAGAAATATTTCCCGCCGTGGGACAATTGAGCATTTTCCAAAGCGAGTGCGACAGTGTTGTTGTCAAAGGAGGTCTTAATGTGCTCATCGTCTGTAACCTCATGGTCATCCTTGATCCAGCAGACGTTCAGGGGAGGTGACCCAGACAATTTGCACTTCATGGTGACCTCTGACCCCACAGTGCATGACATGTCTGCTAGACTCTCAACAAATGACGGTGGTTCTAGTGGGAAAAGACCAGTTATCAGACTGCAAGTTTTCCACGTTGCAGAAGGTGATGTTGCCCGAAGAAGAAACCACTCACACAACTTGAATGAAACAATGAATTCATTAATCAACGTTAGCCTTTCGCTGGTTGGTCAATGAAACCGTTTTTTGTTGTTCTTTCTATGAAATCATTGGATCAATCAATTTAGAAATCAATTTAGAATACAGTGAAAAACATCTCCTTCAAGGGAATTGGTGGTTTGTGCATGCATCCAGATCATACAAGATTTCATGAAAAAGTGGTAAATATTCAGCTCATTGTTAAAGAATAGGAACATCCAAAGCTGGAGGTTCATGTCAACTGCCTAAGATACAGAAAGTCAATGTCACCTGGACTTCGTTTTAGAATTTCTACCATGGGACTGTGGATGCTCAGTCTAAGCCCAATTACACTGATCCAACCTTTGTGGGATAACTGTGACCTTGGCTACACTTTTAGACTCTACAATGTCGATCAATGAGAGTCCTTGAACTAACCTTTAAAAGAAATCTGGCAAGTGCAAGATGTGTCTCCAACATCATTTGCAACACAGCAGCGGATTGTTCCTGCATCTCCACTTTCACAGTTTGTGATCTGAAGCTTGATGGTGCCGTCCTCAACACTGATCTTATGCCTTTTGTCATTTCTGACCAGCTTATCGTTGCAGAAAATACTGACTTCAAACGGAGCAGAGCCCGAAACATGTCCCTCCAAGAAAATGTCGGCTCCTGGCAAAAGCTGACGGAATTCAAACGGCCTCACAAACAAAGGAGGTTCTAAAGGAAGAAATGATAAGTTGTTAAGATATCAAGTGGAATGTCAGGGTTTCTGTTTGATCTAGATCATCCTCTAAAAAGAGTGAAGATGATGGTCTCACTTCGGAACTACACATGACAGAGACCCTCTCGTCTCTGACCTGATGGGCTGCCTTGGCTAATAACCCAGAAAACATGCTCCCACCGGCCCATGATAAAAGTGTTTAATGCGGGCATCCACCGGTTCAACAACTGCATGATCCCTCACTGATTAGCAAAACGCAAAACCTGCAAAGTTTCCCCCAAGTTCTTCTTGGAAGGAGCATCTACATTGATATCTTTACAAAACAATGTGGACCAGATGGATGTCCACCATTTGGACAGGGAACGAACCTTTCACTGTGACTGAACTGCTACACTGGTCCCTGCCGGCATCGCTGGATACTACGCAGACATAATCCCCACTGTCTTCAACTGCACAGTTGTCTACCTCCAGATGCGCCAGCAAGCCATCAAATGACATTGCATGCCTGGAGTCTGTCTTTATCTCTTCCCCATTCCTAAACCATGAGGTCGAAATGACGGGGGTGCCCTGCACCTTGCAGGACAACTTGAGAGATTGTCCAGATTTCAACAGCCTTGATGGCTCAATCTTCACGGTAAATGTTGGGGATTCTGTGAATTAGCAGGAACAAACATAATAAAGCCAAGAGGTTGGGTAAAAAGATCAGGTCAGGTCTGTGGAAGAAAGAATCAAACTGCACCTTTTACAAAGAGGACTGCGGTGTGGTCCACCTTCCCGGCATCGTTGGATACTTGACAAGTGTATTTAGCAGAGTCACTCGCTTTCACAGAGTGAAGCTCCAGGGAGCTCGAACAGGACTCTTTCTTTATGAAACATTTTCCCCCAGTGAAAATCTCTTTCTCCTCTCTGAACCACTTGACAACCAGTGGGGACGATCCCGTAAAGGCTGCGCGTAAGACAACAACTGACCCCGGGGAAATGTCCTGGGACTCAGGCGTGCTTGTGAAGACTGGAGGCTCTGAATTATTGAGGGGGAAAAGATTTGATTCAATGACACCCGAGTTTATGAAAGACTGCGGCATGTTTCATGTTAAATGTGGTGATTCTAACCTTTGACTGACAAAGTACCACTAGTCTCTTTGTTCCCAGCATTATTGGACACCCTGCAGGTATAAACTCCGCTGTCTGTCTGCTGCAGACTGCTTATCATCAAAGAGGCCTTGCGTTCACTGAAGTCAAGTTTGTATTTGTCGTTGCTTTGAAGTTCTCTGCTGTCTTTGAACCAAGAGACGTGCATCGGCTGAGATCCAGCCACCCTGCAGTCCAGGGTCACGTGACTGCCAATGTTTCCATCAACTTTCTTGAGTAATTTGGTGAAGGAAGGTGGAACCGCTCGGTCTGGGGAGATACGTATCGTCAATCATCACTGCTTTATCTGCAATCTGCCATAAAGTACAGGCATAAGGGTGAAACTAACCGATGACCGTAACCGTGCAGGTGCACTGGTCCTTCCCAACTTTATTGGACACCTCAATCTTGTACTCCGAAGTGTCTCCTTTGTCTGCCTCGAGAATCTTAAGGGTGGCGGCGTGGTCCTTCATACTCATTTTGTATTTGCGGCCACTGACCATCTCCCTATCATCTTTGAACCATTTCACTTTGAGTTCTGGGGTCCCCGAGATGGTGCTTTCAAGTGTCACAGAATCGCCTGCTGTCACACTGACGGCCTCTAATTTCTCTAAGATCCTAGCGGGTTCTAAAATACAAAATGATAATCAAGACTTGACAATCATCCCAACTGAAATACCAAAATACTCGCAAGGAACAGGAACATGGTCCAACCTTGTACTGTTAAGACGGCGTCACATTTTTGCTGCCCCGCCTCATTCTCCACTTGGCAAGTGTACTTTCCGCCATGTTTCATTTCAATTGCAGAGAAAGAGATACTGGCGATGTTGTTCTCAAAAGTCATTTTTACGTTTGGATCGTCATCTCTGAGTTGCGCAGCGTCTTTCATCCACTTGACAGTGATGGGAGTGGAGCCTTTAATGACCCCTTGGACTTTAACAGAATTTCCCACCACAGCTGTCACATTCTCCATCCTCTTGGAGAACATCGGTGGCTCTGTAATAAGTGTGTTCAAACAACAACGATGCTGATGATGTTGCTAACCCTATAGGTTTACATTTTGCTCTAATTTTAGGTCACTAACCTCTCACTTTAGCAAAAGATCTTGAGGCTGCTGAGCCAACCTCGTTTGATAAGACACATTCATATTCACCAACGTCTGCGCTCTCAAAAGACTGAATCTCCAGAGAGGCCAGGGATCCCTCGGTCAACATTCTGTACTTCTTGTCTGCAGAAAGGCGTTTCTTGTTCTTTTTCCACGCCACGTCAAGTGGGGGAGAACCTGCAATCTCACAGTGCAATATGGCTACAGATCCTCTGATCGTATCTAAGGACGGTAACTCCTTTCGAAATGACGGTGGTTCTAAAGGGGAACAGATGCTTCAGTTAGGCTCGGTGGATGAAAGTGTCTGACGAAGTCTCCCATCGGGAAAACAGCCAAACCGAACACACCTTTCACGGTGACCTTCGTGCTGCAGCTCTCACAGCCGGACTCATTGAGAACCTCACAGGTGTAGTTTCCAGCGTCACTCAGCCCGACGTCTCGGAGCTCCAGGGATGCAAGACCGTCTTTCAGACTGATACCATGTCTGCCACCAGCAGACAGTTCACTGTTATTAAAGAACCAGCTGGTGTGGAGCTCAGGAGATCCCTTGACAGAGCACTGAAGGCATGCTGTTGCACCTTGCTTCCAGATGGTGGCAGCCTCCAGCCTCTTTACAAAGACTGGCGGCTCTGATGGCGCAAGCATTCAAAAAGAGCAACTTGAAGATAAAGACTGACACAAGTTCCCTGGATTGTGAAAAAAAGAGGTTGAACACAAGGACACTGCAAGCTTACTTGATCGCACTTACCTTGGACCTTCACCGAAGTGCTGCAAGTCGCACTTCCTGCAGCATTTGTCACTGTGCAAACATATTTCCCACAATCTTTCAGTGTGGTCTTAAGGATATCAAGAGTGACAGTTTTAGCCTCAAAGGATAGTTTACAATCTGGAGACTGGTGGACCTTTCGACCATCTCTGGTCCAGGTGACAGTCACTCCATGGTCCTCATCCACCTGACACTCCAGATGGAGAGAACCTCCAACCACTGCAACCACTTGCCCCAGAGGTTTTACAAAGTCGGGCTTGTCAATCACAAAGAGTTGTGTGCTGCATTCAGCCGAGCCAACATCGTTTGTCACCTTGCAAAGGAATACCCCCTTGTCCGCGGGCTCAGCTCTTGAGATCTCAAGTGAGTGCTTATTCTTTTCACTCGAGGTATGATAGTGTGCAGGAATCGACCGGCTGTCTTTGAGCCAGACAACGTTCACGGGGGCAGATGCTGCCACCACACACTGCATCACTGCACTCTTTCCAACAAACACAGTCTGAGTCTCAGGTCTAGTGATAAAGGTTGGGGGGATTTGTTCTATAAAAATTCAGAGGAGAAACATGTGAGACGTAACATGTAACAAACCAGCTGGCCAATAAAAAGAAGCCACAATGACACACGTTCCATTGAGCAATGGAACCGCATGTGACACCTTTGAGGACCGTTTCGAAATCAAGAAAGACACCCCCAAATCAAGCAACAAGGAAAAAGCAAGTGCGCGCTTACCTGTCATACTGAGAGGCGCGGAGCACTCGTCACTGCCGTGCCTGTTGGATGCCCTGCAGGCGTATTCCCCACAGTCATCTCTTGTGGGACTCAGAATTTCCAGATAGGAAGAGGTGATGCGGCAGATGATCCGGTACTTTTCATTCTCTTTGATGGGCCGCCCATCTTTAAACCACTTGAATGTGACATGTGGGGCGTCCTCCACCTCACATTCAAACCTGACAGTGCTGCCAAGGTGGATGACCAGAGGGACGATTTTCTGCCTGAAGACAGGCTTCACTGTTCAGGAGAGAGGGAGAAAAAAAACAACAAAGAAATCAAACACCCTCCTACTCGTGATACAACCTGGAATGCCGCTAAGGGAGGAATAAACCTGAGATGGAAAGAAATGATTGGGTGGTGACTGTGAGGGAAAAAAATGATTGAATGGTTTAGTATGAAGAGACTGTGAGGGAAAGAAACTCTAGAGGATGGTCATGCAGAAGAGGGATGGACCAGGAATGCGCGTTTTAAAGATGTGGCGTGAGAGGTGATTCGTTGGAAAGGTAGAGGAATGCAGGTGAGTTAACGAGGGGTCAAGTGGAAGATGAGGAAGCCCCTGATGTCTGGTGAAAACCTCAAGCCTCGACATTTTACTGAACCAAAATGAAAAAGGAAAAAGCAAGACGGCCAATGTCAGTGTAGTTTAAGGTTTGCAGACAACAGGACTTCAGGACTGTCTGAGGTTAGTTGATGATTTCAAATAACTGTCCATCATCCAACCTCTTGAGGCTACTTTGAGTCTTGTCGATGTTGCGGTCTTGCCGGCATCATTCTCTGCTTCGCAGGTATATTCCCCTTGATGCTTCTCCTGAATAACCTTTTTGATAATCAGACTGAACGTGTCCTGATCTTTACAACAAGTGAACTCTTTGCCAGATTTTACGAACTGCCCATTCAAAAGCCAGTTAACTTTGCTCACAAATTTGATTGTGGTCGTAAGAACAGCCTTGTTGTTTTCCTCAGCACAAACCTCCTCCAAAGGAACAATCACAACTGGGTAATCCACCAGACTGTCTGAGGACTCGCTGATGATGATGGCCTCTGACAGATACTCCTCCCTGCTTTCTCTCTGAATGAAAACATCGACATGTTCCGTCGGAATCTGGCCCTCCGGGACTTCGGCGCTGGCATCAGCAGCAGCGCTTGCCCTCTCCGACTTCACTGTCCTCCTGATGGCCTGCTTGGACTCGTGAATGTGACTCTGGACTTTTGTACTTTGCAGGGTCGCCTCCATTTTGAGGGAAGCAGATTGAGATTCAGTTGGAGGAAACCCGACCGCACTTTCTGCCACCGTCACTGTGTCAACCACTGATGACATCACCTCCTTGGCAAGTGTGGAGGAAACAAGTGCTTTCTGAGGCCTGTCAATTGTCGCGGTGCCCGGTCGCTCTGACGTGAGACACCGCTGCTCTTGAGACATCAGAGCATGCAGAGCAACCTCGAGTTCGGACCTCAGGTTTGCTGTCTGGGGATATCCCCCTTCAAAGGACAAAGTGACCTCCACGGGGGTGTCTGGGGATGTAATCATGTAGGTGCACATGGTGTGCCTGGGTTCCCTTACAACCCTCACCTCTTGCACCTCTACTGACTCTAAATGCCCGACGACATTAGCCAACAAGACTGGCTGGTCACTTGCTACGGCAGACTGGAGAGCATTCCTGAGCTGATGCTGTATATTCAGATTTGAATGTTTGGGAATTTGAATGTTGAAGGTCAGCTCTTTAGGCAGAGCATGCGTGTCCAGAGACTCATGGACAAACAGAGCTTCTTTGGGTTGGGTTGTCATTCTGACTGTCGAGCCCACGGATGACCGGATCTCACTTGACTGTTCTCCAATCAGGACTTGTTTTTCTTCAAGCAACACTGACTGACGGACTGACTGACCCTCCTGTATCTGGACTGCAAAGTCCTGTTCAGCAGCCTTTAAGACTGTACAGCTTTCAGTTGCTACTGCCTTCTCTTCGATGAAGATGGGCTTTTTGGGAATTTTAGGCTCTGTCTTGATCTCCGGTCTGAAGTTCTCAAGCGTTTGAAGGCTAGTTGTGTGACCCTCCTCCAGAGCCTGAATGTCTGTGACATTCAGTGAATGCATGACGTTCCAGTAGTCCTCTTTCTGGACGACTGCATGCTGCTGTCTGACATCTGACCTGAAAGGGGTCTCCTTGGGCAGCTGGATGGGTTGGCAGGAGACGGGAAGGATCTCTGAACTTTTGGGCTCGGTACGAGAACGTGACTGAACCCCCTCCAGAGACGCATCCAGGTCTTTCTGAAAATCGGCAGTCATCTCTCGTGTCTCCTCTGAAATGGCTGCATGCCTCTGAGCCTTTTCATCCTTCTGAATTGCCATCATCAGGTCAGGTTTGGTAATGGTAAGTAGGCCCTCTTTTTGCAGAGTTGAGAGAGCGTTAATAGACTGGAGGTACTGTGCTGGTGGTGGTTCTTTTCTTGACTGAATGGACTCTGCATCCGTCTTCATTAGGATCTGTGCGGTTGCCTCACACACCACGGTCCTCTGATCCTCTTGACTCACTGAATGCAACAGAGTTGGACTCTTCCTCACTTCCGCCTGCTCTTTGGTAGGTTTCTCAATGTTGAACCTTCCCTCAGATTGTAAAGTGTCCAGATCGCTTATGACCTGCAACTTCAGGAGTCGTTCTCCTTCTCGGTGCGATTCAAGACACACGGAAGATGCTAATCTTGGTAGCAGTGCTGCCTGTTCACCCTGGAGCTGATACGTCTCCTCAGCAGTGAGCGCTGCATTGTAAACCCTGTCTTTGCCCGGACTGATCTTCTCCTGCACTGGGGTGTAGATTTCAAATGGCTGCTCTTTGGACAGTGCCATTCTCGCTTCACTCATTGGTGCAAAAGCTGGCTCCTTTTGCTCTTTCTGGACCCTTTGTTCAACAGGTGCATCTAAACCTGGCAGGGGCTGGCAGTGTCGCTCTGTGATAACCTCTTGCCCGGTGGACTGAGCAGAATATAAAATTTTGACCCCCTCTGTCACTCGGAAACTCTTTTCCTCCTCCGCTCTGTGACAAAAGCCTGATGATTCGTCCAGGATGGGGAGGGTAGACAGTACTTGGTGACCACTGACAGTATGCCGGGGTTCAGTCACGGTCTTCACACATTCGGCTGAGCGCTCCTTCAAGGCCTCGGTTCTCACTGTAGTGAGTGGGAGGACCTCTTCTGTCGTGGCTGACATGACTTTTAACAGCTGCTCTTTGCCAAAGTCATGCTCGACCACCTCAGGGCTGAGGATCCGCTCAGAGTGCTGCTCGGTGATCTTTTGACTTTCCTGAACGGAAGATGAGAAAGTCGCCGTGTGAATCTGTTTGACAGGAACAGCGGAGATCTTCGGGGGTTGGCCAGGAACCATGGACACCGTCTCTTGGATGTTGTGACCCTGAAGCACCGCGGCCTGCTGCGTGACCTGCTCACGATGCAGCGTGGCAGCTGAGATGTCGAGCTCTCTGAGTGTTTCCACCTCCTCGCTCGGAATGATCTGTCGGTCCCCCATACCGATGGTGTAAATCATCCGACCGGAACGGCTTTTTTCCTGGTACAGCGTGGATTGGGTTTGTTCGGTCATGGAAATTTTCAAGGCCTTGGTTTTCATGACCAGCTCCTCGCTGACAGTTGCCTTGAGCACCAGGAGCTCAGCGCTACACGTGGCCTCCCCAAATGGGTTGGAGGCCGTACAGGTGTAGACTCCACCATCCTCCAGTTTGACATTCTTAATATGAATAAAGCCCGATCCATCGGGGTTCTTGGCGATAACACGCAGACCACTGGGCTGGATGCCGAAGCCACCTCTGAGCCACTGAACATCTGGCCGAGGATCCCCGGTCACAATGTACCTGAAGGAAGCTTGACCTCCTTCAGGCAGCTCAGCGGGCTCAATGGTTTTTGTGAACTCCGGAGGTTTTCCGGTCGGAGCAAATCTAACACCCTCAGCTGTCTTTTCTGGTTCCTTCACTCTCACATGTAAGAAGGAGGTGCAGGTGGACTGTCCAAATCTGTTACTGAGCGTACAGGAGTACTCGCCCTCACACTCCCGTTGGATTCTGTGGATGACCAGCCTACACTCGTCTTGCTCCTGAGCAAATGTGTAAAGAGATGAGGTGGTTATTCTCTGCCCGTTATGGAACCACTCAACGGTGGGGCTGGGATAGCCTGACACTTTGACAGCTAATGTCGCCGATTCCCCGACACACACAGCCGTTGGAGAGAGTTTGCTGAGGAAAACTGGCTTTTCTTTTTTAGTCTCCAAAGTGCTGAAGAAGTGTTCGGACTCTGGCTCAAGTTCAAATGTTTGGGTTCTGTCTGGGAGCGTAATGCCAGTGAGGTACGATGTCTGGGTTTCTTCCTCCACTGTGACTGTCGAACTGGAGAAAGCTGAGCAGAATGACGAGAGTTTTAAACACAGAAAATGCAGCTTCATTGAAAAAAGAACTTTCACATCAAGACCTCCGAGATTTGGGGGAGTTTGATGGCTATGAAGAGTATCGGCAGGTCGCTGACTCATCCGTAGAAACCCGGTCTTGATCAGGTTCTGACAGGGATTTCGGAAAATGGAATTTCATATTTCGTTTCGTTAAACCACGGATTAACAAATCATGATGTTTGAAACATTTTTCCTCGGATTAGAAAGAAACGGAAAGGAACCTTTGTGATCACATTCACGAGGATCATTTCCAGGTTACACAAAGCTGACGAAAACAAAGAAGACCGATGGCAGAATCTGCTGATTCACAAGGAGTTCACTGATTCACCGCTGGCTGATGTTTATCTGTTTTGAATTAGAATTCTGACTGACTTTAAAAGTCTCACTTTCATGATGGAAAAAAAAACTTCCCTCACATCAACGTGTTTGGAACCAAATGAGAGGGAAGACAAACAAAAATAAACAAGTAAAATGCCATTGATTCATATCAGTCATTTAAAGCAGGAGTACCTACAACTAGGAAGGGCTACAGGAACAAGTTGAACTGCGGGTGTTGATCTGGAATGTATTCCTATTTGGTTCCAGCTCATTGATTTTGTTTTATACTGTCTCAGAAGAGTGAAATGCATCTTTCTGATGAAATCAATCACAAATAGTCCAAACAAAGAACTTGTCCGACCCCTCAGTGGGGCATACATCGCTGACATTGAGTGGACTATTTGACAAGGGAATTATTGCGCTCTGGTTCTCAGGGGCGTCTGACACTTGCTCTATCATCCCCAAGCCGCCATCTTCACTGAACAGGCCCGGGTCACGGGACCCTAAAGGGCCAAAAATGTCACGGACAAAGAGGAGACAATATTTACCTTTGACTTCCTCAGGGACATGACTCCGAGGTTCTTGCCCAGTTGCAGTGACTGTGAAGACACAACAGAAATGAATTAGAGGTGGATGGCGTCGCGGGAGGTTCCAGCCTGTCAAGAGTCCGCAAAGCTTTGGCTTTCTTTTCTCTCAACATGCTTCGCTCTGGTGCCTGGAAGTGGCGTGAGTGTCCCTCGATCCCTTTAACCGCAGGGGTTAGGCCTCGAACATCAGGTGTCCCGGTGTGAAGACGTGTGTCTCTGCTGGCTGTATGGGTGTGGATGAGTGAGGCTGGGGGTGGGGGTGGGGGTGAGGAAACACATCCTGAGTGAACGGATAGACCAGAAGCATGCAGGTGCCAACCTTTCGTCAGCGCGCAGCACTCAGCGTCCTCGGCTGAGCTTTTCAAAACATACGACTGTCTGGGTCTGGCATTGTTACGACAGTAAAGGGGCCCGTCAAGTTTCACAGAGAACCTCAGCGACTCCTCCACCGTCAAACAGCCATAAAGCCAAATGACAAGCGGGGCGGGCACCCCCTGCAGAACGCAAGGCATGGATCGGCCATCTTTGCGCCCCGCCATCTCGCGGGGCAGCTCGATGAGGAAGTCTGGGCCACGAAGGCCCCGCTTGCCGTGAGGCGGGGCGTCGGGAAAGCAGAGGTGGCCGACGAGGCTGTGAGGTCTCTGAGACGAGGGAGGCAGCGATCCCGGCTTCTCTGCCACCTCGTGCCCGTCAGGACCGGGGGGCCGGAGGGGCACCCGCCCTGACGTCCGTGACAACGTGTGCACAGAATCGGTAGGAACCGGAGTTTCTGCTTTGAGATTCGCTTCTTTGGCTGGGTGAGGATAGAGTTAGGAGATCATTAGGGGTCAGAGTGTCATCAGGTCACGTCTCCAGGTTTAAACACTGCAGGAGTTAGTAGGATGGACGCATGAGGTTAGCGACACGCAGCAAGAGGGGTGAACTATGCCAGGGGCTTTCAAAGTTTCGAACGGAGATGAAAAGGGTTTTCACAAAATCCTGCCTTCTCGAGATTTGATCCAGCATCACCAGACCTGAAGCGACAGGAATCTGCCTCCCGGTCACTTCTTTTACGCTTATTGCTGACGGGTCTGGTCATGTTTGTCGTTTTTTAGGTTTTCACGTGTTATTTTTTGCCTTTTACTGATCATAGTTTTTCTGGAAGTTCTCTTTATCAAAATGAAAATTGAAATTCCGTGAGTGTGTGTCTCTTTTTGTTTTGGGCTCTCGTCACTCTTTCACTTCACACCTGTTTGCTGGGCAGCCCAGATTGTGTCTGCCCCGGGAACCAGGTACCCCTGACTGAACTTTACACAAAGCTACGAGAAACAGAAATTTAAAGTGAGAACACGATTACGTTTTCTCTCACAAAAAAGACAGGAGAGGAAGAAAGTTGTAATAAAGCAACGATGCTGGTTCTCGGCGCTCGACGGTTTAAAGAAAGTCAACCTGTCTGTGTGTCGGACAGAAATCGTCCCCTTCAAAATCCGTCAGATTTATGGATCTACTTTTTTAACCAAAAGTGTAAGCATTCAGCTGAGGACCCCTGGTCGACCCCAAGAGACCCGTGGAAGACGCTCAGACCCCGTTTTGAGAACCCCTGTTGGTTATTCTACTGTTAAAAGGACATATTAAACACAAGGGAGGGGGCTGGGGTAGCATGACCATATGGAGGGATGGAGTGATAAAAAGAATAGGATAAACCACCTTCAACAGTGAGCCGGGCGGACGAGCTGTTCTGGCCGTGCTGGTTGGCGGCGGTACAGCGGTACACGCCCTGGTCCGCCATGCCAACACCCTGGATGACCAGGGACAACAGCCCTCCGCTCTGAGAGCATCGCACCCGCTCTGTGTCCGCCAGATTCTGGCCGTTATGATCCCACGCCACCCCGGTGAAGGGCTGCCCGTCGAAGCAGCAGCCGAACTCGGCCATTTCGCCGCTTTTCACGCGGACATCGCTCATGTCCATCAAGAGTGTGGGGCTGGCGGAGCATTCCGTTTCAATGGTGGACTCCAAGATCGTCTCCACAGAACTTTGACTCTGCGTTTCAGTCTCAAGCGTCCTCCATGAGGAGTAGGATGTCTCAGTAAACTCAGCCCTTTGGGTCGACACGCTCTGACTTAGCTTAGCCCCGCCCCTTGACACGCTAGCTACGTTTTTCCCATCTGAGCAGTAAGAAAGAGTAGAAGAATTAGGTCAACACATCATCCTTCTTCGGGTTACGCTGCCAAGATAGGAGTGGGGATCAGTCACGATCAGTGAGGCCGTGGATCTGCCATCATGCAAACGCAACCTGAGCCAGTCACAACATGGAGGATACGTGTTTTCGTGCCGGAGACCTCGGCTGTGTTTTCAACCATGCGGCATTCCTCTGAAGAGTCAGGCCAGAGACCCTCAGCTGTGAACGCTGTTAGCCGAAGGGTGGGTGTCATGCATCGACGTTCATGTGGACCGGAACACATGAGCTGCTCTTCGGCACCGTTTCTCAAAGCAACTGTGATCGGCGGCGTGACGGTTGTGAGGGAAAGAGGTGGCAACCTTTGCCAAGGACAGTTTGAAAGGACGGAAATGCTGGTAGCAAATTCAGAACTGACTAATTGTCATTCATACAAGGAAATACTCAGGGACAAGTTTAAAGTACTTCCGTCTACATGACAAAGAGTCATTTTAGCATTTCGCTGACCATGCTCAGTCCAAAAGATAGCAAGCATTCATCTCTTTCTCCAACATGTTAGCTACGCTAATTCAAATCCTGCAGAGGAATGAAATGAAACGGAGCAAGTAAATGTGCTGCGCAGAGAAGTTAGCTCTGGCTTACCTTTGGATCGCAGAGACAACAATCCAAATACTTTTTAAATCAGAGCTGGATAAAGAGATAGAGCATTGCCTTGAATGAAAGAGTTCAGAAGTTCAAAAGGAAATTCAGTCAACGCAACCTGCCGATTCCAGGCCGAAGCATGAACTCTTTCCTTTCCGTTCATGTTCTTTGAATCGGCTTCATTTCAGTTCCACAGAGTCTCAGGGATGCAGTGCTAGCTAATGCTTTAAATAAGGGACTTCTACTGGGTCAGTCCACTGGGAGTCATGAGTGACAAGCTTTGTCATCTCGTGCTGCATGGTTTCAGCCAGGTCGAGATTTTAGAGCACAATTTCTTTTTTGTTTGAGAAGAATTCAGCTCCATGTGAGAACTGTTGGTCAATCATTGTCAAAAATGGAAAGAACAGGCCATGCTTCAATTCCCAGGACTTTTTTTCCAGCCAACGTTCGATACGCGGTTGTTGGAACAGGTTATCGCCTCATTAGCAAAGTTGTACCAGTGCAAGGCCTTCAAAATGAGTACTTAGTGCAAGTATTTTGATCAACAGACCGTGATGGGCCAAAAGCGTGAGCCTCACTTTGCAGAATCATCCAGAATGAGCAGCTTGAGTAGCTATGCTAAGATGTTTATTTCCAAATGGCCCATTCTATTTGAAAACGTTGGTTGACAATCAGGCACCGCAAACAAAGAGGTTAGATCCACCCTGGAAGCTCATGCAGGGTTTCCGATCGGTAACGTGTGAATGAGAAACGCTCACCGTCAATGTTCAGAGTCGCGGCACATGTGACCATTCCGGACACATTAGTGGCAATGCACGAGTACTCCCCCTCGTGTTCGGGGAGGACTCTGGAAATCTCCAGCATGCAGACTTCACCCAGCCGAGACATATTGAAGAAGCTGGACTGACGGATCTCTGTGTTGTTGCAGAACCAGGAGATCTGCAGATCTGGAGACACAACAAATGAACTTCAGATACTTTTGAACCCAACAAAGAGAATGTGTTGCTACGAATCTTCACCTTCGCCAGACACAGAGCACTGGAACTTGGCTGGATATCCTTCTTTGACCAAGATGTCCCGCAGGGGGGACAGGAGGATTGGACGGGGGACCCGGGTTTCAACAACTTCGGGAACTGCAACATTAAAACATCAATTACATCTCCGAAACCTAGACTGATAAGTTTGCAATCCAGGGTCATCCGACTACAACTCTGCTCTTCCTTTGTTGACTGGCCTCCAAATAATTGAATCCAAATGGACGGTTCAAGTTATACATCGATAAGGGCCGGCAGGGTTAGGGTTAGGTTAGGCTCAGGGGTTTAGAGCCTTCGTCCTTTACACCGAACATTCCTGGTTGGATTCCCGGCTCCTCCTAGCCTGTTGAAGTGCTGTTGAGCAAGACACTGAACCCCTAACTGCTGCCTGGTGCCGCTACGTGGCTGCCAAATGCTCATGGTTCAGCCATGATGGGTTGAATGCAGGGACACATTTTCCGTATCATGATTTTATACATATGTATATATATATATATATATACATATAAACAAAAACAGTATTTCTTTCCAGCAGGCTCTACGCTGGACGCCAACCGGGATTGGGAATTTTCGAAACTCATAAGCTGCCGGGACTGACTGATGGTCAGAGGCAGTCACAGCCTCACAAGTGTCAGGCCTACCTTCCACAGTGAGAGAGGCGGAGCTCACGGCCTCCCCATAGTCATTCTTGGCCTCACAGCTGTAGACAGCGGTGTCCTCGGGCAGGACGTCCAGGAGCATGAGTGTGTGCTCATCTTGGTCGTGGAGAAACTTGCACTTGTAGCTGGTGGACAGGAGCTGCGAGTCTTTGTACCAAGACACCTGGGGCCGTGGGAGGCCGCTCACCTGCACTGCGAAGCGAATCGATTTACCCGACAACACCGTCTGAGGCTGCATGTGACGGGTGACCTGAGGGGGCTCCGGGACTGAGGATGGGGATAGAGGAGAACCATGTAGGAGAAGAACACTTTGATACGGGATTCAAAGGTTATCACTGAACGTCTGCACAATGAGTCCCTTCGCAAGGACATCACTCCAGGAGTGTTGAGAATGTCCGCATGATTTCTCCGAATGAAACTCAGTAGTCAAATGTGAGAAATTACGTTTTACCTCTGATGGAGCTAGGTTTTGGCGGTGAAATAGCTAGAAGGTGACCTAAAGGTGTTTTGATGGCTGGAATCAGGAAGCATGACTTAGCTCACTTACGTCGAACGTGAAGTTTCATGCTACTCCTGTTCCTGCCGGCGATGAAGGTGTACTCGCCGCCGTCGCTCCTGTAAGTCTCGGAGATGGTGAGGCGGTGCAGCCTCCTGATGGCGGCGTAATTGAATCGCTCCTCCACCGAGAACTTGATCTCCACTCCGTTCTTCAGCCAGTGGCCCTCCACATCATCCTCATTCACCTCAAACTCAAAGGTGGCCCTCTCTTTCTCAACGACCTGCAAAGACCAAAAATCCTCTGACTATTTCCGGAGATTTGTCAGAAGAACCTGCTCCAGTTCACAAAGAAATCACCAACAAGGAAGTATCCCTCAACAACAAATCATACTGCCGAAGGCGGCTTCTTTCGGATCGTCTGGGATTGAGTGCACCTTCAAATGTCGTATTCCAAAGATTTAAATCACAGTTATCACATCATTTTTTACAGAATTGTTTTGGCTCCCTTTGTAAGAATTGCCATTGCAACTTGACTTGTTCAGGTTTTAAAATCTATTTCTACTCCAATGGACTGCTGAAGTATCAACTATCTCAGTGCTAGGGGTGCCAATGTGTGAGTCATCAGGAATCAGATAAGTATCCAGGAACCTGATTTGGGGTTTGGATGAGTCTGAGGAGGCTCTCAGTTCTCAATGCTTGTCAAAATCTTCTTCTCGTAGCAGCCGGAATTGATTTTCTTCCCTTGAAGACATTTCCCCTGTCCGCTGAGACTCGAATTGACTGTGAGGACTTTCCAAATATAACCACCAGGGATGGGGGCCAGTCGACGTTGCCATGACTTGTTATGCAAATGGAGGAGTCGTTGTGTTGAAACTAGGTGGAAGGGGATTGTTGTGCTCATGGAGGTGCCGCAGGTGGGAACAAAGGCACACCTTCCTGGGACATATCTGGATCAAAATTTGAAAAGGTGAAGCCAAAATTCTCAGAATGTGAAACACAGGAGAGAAACCGATTGGATCTCATGGACTGAGGCTTTGGTGGTAGTTACTAGGGTCTGGTTCTGGTGTTGGATTGTTCCGGGTGGTTTGGAGGGTGCAGACAGGTCTGTGTGAGGTCATCTGTCTTGGGATGGATCTCAGTACAGCGTTGTGTGTAGAGGAAAGGTTGTGCCAAAGGCTCCCTCCTCTGTTCAGAGATGTTTTTTCTGTTTTGACAAAGATGGCTTCTTTGACTCTTCCCTCGAACCATCTGTCTTCTCTGGCACGAATGCGCACATTGCTGTCTTCCAAGGAGTGGCCCTTGTGCTTCAGGTGTTGCAGGACTACGCTTCTGGAAGGCTCATAGGAAACAAAAGAAGTCCTTTAGTTCATCGGAGTCGAGGCTTGGAAGGGACTCGCTGTGGGTCACTGACCTCTCCAGGTGAGTTCTAGGGTGCAGACAGTTCTGCGGGTATGTGCGTATCGATTTTGGGACGAATCTCAGCACCGAATCATTGGCAAAGAGTTTGGTCATAGGCTCTCTCTTCTGTTCAGCGAAGGTCCTCCCATCTGACAAAAATGGCCTCTGACTTCACCCTCAAACCACCCATCTGCTCTGGCATTTGCTGGGACATTGCTATCTCCAGAGTGGCCCTTGCCCTTCAGGTGTAGGTGGACCATGGAGTCCTGACCTGAAGAGGTGGCTGTCCTGTGTTGGGCTGTCTGTTTGTACAGAGCTTGTTGAGTCTCGCAAAACATAGAGGTCATCCCAATCCCCACTGTACTGAACAGCAGGCACCACTAAAGAAGTCGGTCGGACGAATGTACAAAACAAGTCCAGTTGCTAAATCAAGATTTTACACTGAGGTCTCTGACATGAGTGACCGAGAACCTTCACAGACACTCCAGTTTTACCAGACATGATATAGGAATAGAGCAGAATCTCTGGGTGATTTTCACGAGAGGGAAACTGGACTAACAGGTGGAAACAAGCCAGAGTGACTCACAGTGATCTCCCTGCTGGCTGCTGAGATGGTGATGTCTCGCCCCTCAACTGTCAGGTGACCCTTGGACAAACTGGCCCCGGCCACTGCTGTGTACTCGCCACTGTCAGACATCCGAACGGACGGCAGGACCAGTCGGTGCACGAACTTCTCTGAGGACATCTTGTATCTGTGTAATGGTGGGAAGAACATGAAGCCCAATTCATCTGTGTTGGTCAGATGAGGCTCGCGGACGATGGCTACCTGTCAGACATCTCCAGCTCCAGGCCGTCTTTCATCCACATCACCTGCACATCGGGCTCAGAAACCTCGCACTCGAAGGTTGCCCGCTTCTTTTCGGTGATCTTCAGGTCCTTCAGGTGTTTGGTGAATTCAACCACACGAGCTGGAAATCAGAGCAAGGCACCTTCAGCCTATTTTGTTCAAATAATGACCCTTGCACACCGAAGACCGACTGAGGAACCCATCAGACCATGAAGAACAAGCGGTACCCTGTGGTGGAGTTTGAAGGTCCAGTCATCATGTGCCATCCAACAAATGCGACAAACAATCGGGGTTGTTCTCCAGCCAACGAAGAGTTGCCAACAAAATAGATTTGTACCGAAATTTGAGTCATTCCTAGTTCTGCTCCACAGACACTCCTTCTGGTGTGGTTTTCATTGTCTCTCATTCCACCACAGGACTACATGATAGGCCAGGACAACAAACAAATGAATGACTTGCTATTTCAATGTTTCCTGCTCCTATTTTTTCTCATTTGTGGGTTGATAAAAGGTGCTTTCTGAACATATTTCATCCTTGTCAATTCTTGTCGTGGCCACTCGATTGATTACTTGCTCAGATGCCCGGTAGCCACGACAAGGTTTGACAAGGATTAACCGTGACCTGGACGACTGAGAACCCTCATTGGCAAACTTATATATTACGGGTACTACTTGTGGTCATAGCGGCAGAAGTAGTTGTACATGGACAAAGTCAGAGCAGCTGCTGCCGGACCCAAAACATCTCCGGCACCTTCTACATATCTGCAGGACAACAGAACGCAGGTGAAAGCTTCTCTTACCCTCCACGTGAAGTTTGGCCGAGGTCACGGCAGAGCCGGCCACGAACGAATACTGTGCACTGTCTCCGAAATGGACGTTCCTCATGCTCAGCGTGTGCGTCAGCTGTTTGCAGCGAGCCTGGCACCGGTCCGTGGAGCGGATCTCGATGCCGTTCTTCAGCCACTTGTAGGTGATTCCCTCGTAATTCACGTTGACCTCAAAGGTGACCATGTCCTTCTCCTGAGCATTCAGGTCCTGCAGCATTGTCGTGATGACGATGGCTAACGGCAAGAAGAAACGAATGAGCCCAAGTGAAGAAACCCCGTCTGACAGGTTCTGGACTTTGAATCAGTTCCAATGAAGTGAGAGAATATTTTACTGTGTGAGTTCTTTGGAAACCCCAAAGGAAATGGGGGCGTCCTTATGTCTTTATGCTTATAAGTTAGTTATTGCCACCTCATTGATGTCTTGAACACTTTAAGAAGAGACTTATAACTGTGCACTTCGATCCTTGAGATGCTGGCGAATGTTCTGGTCCAGAACATTCGTCATGTAAACTTACGGTTGACGGTCAGCGTGGCGGAGACGCGGTCGTTTCCGCAGACAAAGGTGTATTCGGCAGAGTCGTCCCTGCCGGTGTTCATGATCTTCAGCTGGTGCAGCTTGCCCTGAACCACGATGCGGAACTTCTCGCTCATCTCGATCTCCACGCCGTTCCTCAGCCAGATGGACGGGACGTTGAAGTGCGACACCTCACACTCGAAGTTGGCCACGTGGGTCTCCGGGACCTCCAGGCTCTTCAGGGGTCTGGTGACCCGAAGGGCTGAGGGAGCCAGAGAGTTTCATATCAGCACGACGTCAACAGGATTCGGTCTCGAAAGAAGATGTCCACTTGAAGTGAAGGTTACGTCTGGTCTCTGCGGTAAATCTGTAAACTCTGAGGGTAGTGTGTCTTGTCGTACGACCATGCCATGCTTACACTCCACTGTGAGCCGGGCGCTGCAGCGGAGGTGGCCCACTACGGCAGTGTACTCGCCCTCCCTGCTGGCATTCACATCCTGGACCACCAGCTTGTGCGTCTTCTTCTCGGACACCATCCTGAAGTGCTCATTGGTCTTCAGCTCTGTGTTGTTGAACATCCACTTCACGGGGATGTTGTCCTCGGAGAGGCCCAGCTCAAAGGTGGCGGAAGCACCAAGGAGTGATGTCACATCCTTTGGCTTCCTCAGGATCTTGATGCCTGCAGAAGAACCGATTCGTGTTGGAAGAGCTTCCCTGTTGTGACTTCTCCATCAACCTGCAGGCATCAGACGGGGACCCACCTTCGACGTTCAGCCGACCGTTCGCCGACAACTTCCCCAGTTTGAAGGAGTAAACGGACTCGTCTTGTGTGTTGCAGTTCCTGATCCTCAGTGTGTGCATCGTGCCTGTGACGGTGATCTCATACTTGTCACTGCTCTGGATCTCCACACCGTTCTTGATCCACTGTGCTCCCTTCACGTTTTCATGGGTGAGCTCCAAGCTGAAGACAGCGTCCTGTGTCTGGACCACATTCTGGTTCTTCAGTGTTTTCTTCACCTTCACAGCTGTGGAATCAAAGGTTGTGGGAAGGTCAGTGGTTGTCAGTGGTTGTCCTGGAGGCAGGGACGAATTACTAGAAGCTGTAGACCAGGTTCAGAAAACTTTGGGAAAAAAAAGATCAGTCATCCTGTTCTATCTGCGTCAACGATCATCACGCCGTCTTTACTCATTTCAGTTATTCAACATTTTCATTCCCACATTTCAGATGACTTTTTTTGTCTGCGTCGTCCTGATCCTTCTCTTGTCTGTGATAGTTCTTCAGAGATTTTCCTCATATTTTCAAATTGAAGTGACTCAATATGAGTGTTGATAGATGGATTTTTGCAAATTTGGGGGTCAAGCATCAGATCATGGAACCTTACAGATGTAGTTCAGTTCAATGAACAGAAGTCGATATGTCACGGAATCTAGAACCTACCTTCCACCCTCAGTCTGGCTGAGGTCTTGGAGTTGGCCACCTGGTAGGTGTACTCTCCGATGTGGGAAGCGTTGGTGATGAGGATGACCAGGCGCCTGACGGTACCGTTGACCTCACTGAGCACATTGTCGTTGAAGTCGATGGGCTGACCATCCTTCAACCACTTGCCCTCTGACATTGGATTGGCAACTTCACACTCCAGCTCGGCGGTCTGGGAGTCAGCCACCACCAAGTCGTGCAGTGGCTTCTTGATGGCACCACCTGATGGCGAGACAGTTGTATTCCGTAAGCCCCGGTGACACCGCATCAGTGGAGCGGCCAAGAATGTGAGCTGCCTGATGGGTTGCGTACCTGACACGGTGAGCGAGGCTGTGCACATTTTCTCACCAGCGGCGAACATGTACTCGCCCTCCTCATCCTTCATGGCGCTCATCACTGTCAGAAAGTGATGCTTGTTCTTTGACTCCATCTTGTACTTTGAATTGCTTTTGATTGGCTGCCTCTTGAAGGTCCAGAAGGCGTCAACGTTGGGGTGGGAGACCTCCACCTCGAAGACAACGTTTTCAGACTCGGCACACAGCTGGTTCTTCATGGGCTTCACGATCTGAACCGCTGGTGAGGTAAACACATGCATTGGTCGAGTTTCTCGCTGATGGAGACGTA
Source organism: Fistularia tabacaria (assembly GCA_901007705.1). Lineage (NCBI taxonomy): Eukaryota > Metazoa > Chordata > Actinopteri > Syngnathiformes > Fistulariidae > Fistularia > Fistularia tabacaria. The sequence continues at coordinate 5,569 of CAAKHD010006909.1, read as the reverse complement.
TTCAAACTACAAAGACCTATAAAAGATTCGTTACCTCGAAGAACGTCAAGGAACCAAAAGCAGACGGTTAAATATTTGTTTGAGATAAGTTTTTTCTTAGTTGCCTTTCAAATGGAAACAAAGTGGTGCTTTGTTCAAACAGCGGTCAAGACTTCATTATTTCAGTAGATTTTCAAGACATTCAAGTCTTAGGTTAGGACGCAGTGGTTAGTGAAGCTCACTTCCTAACCGGCTTGGATTCACTGCGTCTCAAGGCAGTAATGTTGGTTCTTGTCTCGCGCCAAACTCCAAAACCGACGAAAACAATAACAGAGGGTCTAGATTCACAGACACTGTCTTTCTATTCACTCACTCTGAACAGAGAACCTGCAGCTGGTCTCAGCCCGGCCCACCACCAGCTTGTAGTGGCCTTCATCAGAGGCGAAGGTCCTATTGAAGACGAGGCGCTGCTTGGCCCCCTTTGCCACCAGCTGGACCCGCTCACTAGCTGTCAGAAGCTTGTCGTTATGGTACCACTTGACGGAGCTGATGTCCTGAGCGGAGATCTTTGCCTCCAGAACTGCTTTGGTTCCTTCGACAGCAACCATGTCCTTCAGCGGGATCAGGATGTTGATGGCTGCAACACGACATCACACTCTTAGCTCGTAACGATGCACTTTGATGTCCCTAAGAAAGAAACACTAACAACACAACAGGTGTCATCTTACTCCGGACGACAAGCTTGGCCGAGGTGGTGATCTCCTGAGCGGGAACCACGAAGGAATATGTGCCCTGGTCATCCTTGTGAGTGTCTTCAATCAGAAGTTTGTGGACCTGTTTGTCGATGATGATGTGGACGCGGTCCGAGGCGGACACGGGCGTGCCGTTCTTCAGCCAGCTTCCTTCAACGTTCTCCTGGGAGAACTTGACCTCCATTTGAGCGATGTCACTCTCGCAGACAGTCAGGTCAGTCAGAGGTTGCATCAGGGTGACGGGACGCACTGGAGAACAACATCGTCAGGAAATGAAAGTGCATCTCCTGCCGGTGTAAGTGTCATTCATGCTCTCACTCCGTTCACACACAGCCCTCACTTGCAGATGGACAGAATTAAAACTGAGCTTAAAACTAAACTGTATACACATTGAATATATATACATGCAGACATATCACCATATAAAAACAGAGTTCTGTCTATGAAAGAGAAGAATAATTGTCGAAAAAGAGGAGACTATATTCCCTTGCGAATTCATAAAGTGTTTCTTTGATAACGACTGGACATCCTCTCTTGTCAGAGCAGAAGGAAACGCATCCTGCCGATTTGGAAGTTGTCGGAAAGCATCTGTGCCAAAGGCGCAGCATCTTTGACATGAATAGATGTCCTCAAAAATCCTTTTGAAGAACTCACGCTTCATTTTGAGCGAGGCACTCGTCTTGAGGTCGCCCACTCTGAAGGTGTATTTCCCCTGGTCCTCCTTCTTGACGTCTTTGACAGACAGCGTGTGTCGCCCACGCCGGGACGACATCACGTATTTACTGTTCGGTGAAAGCGGCTTCTCTCCGAAGAACCAGCTGCCCTCAGCATCCTCACGGGACACGATGCACTCAAACTCTCCAGAGTAGGTCTCCGGCACCTCAGTGTTCTCCAGCTGCTTCTGGATCTCCAGCGGAGCACCTGAGGTTTCACGGCAGACACACAATGATCCCTCAAAAAGACACAAGTTCTTTGTTTTTGCGACATTCAAGAGAAAACGCGATAGTAGTTCTTAAACTGCAACAGCCCCTGATGGTCCGGAGGCTCCCTGAGTGTCTTTGGTAAACTTGGCGTGATTGAACTCGTCGCATACCTGCTCAGGTGTGATTCGCCCGGGATTCATGCCAGCGTCGCTCGACCTCATTATTTTCGGGGCACGAAGATCATTGACAGGAAAAATTTACAGAAAGACATGCTGAGATACAACTTTCACCCCTACCTTCGACATTGAGCTTGGCAGTTGTCCTGACATGCTCGTCATCAGTGATGGCGCAGGTGTATTCTGCATCGTCCTTCATTTCCAGCATCAGCACCGACAGGAAGTGGACCTTCCTGTCAGAGTGCATCCGGAATTTGTCTCCAGAGAAGATCTCAACGTTGTTCTTCAACCATTTGACTTTGACGAAAGGCTCGTTGGTTTCACATTCAAAGGTAGCCATGGTGTCCTTCTCCTTGCCGTTGATCTCTTCCAGCTTCTGCGTGAATTTGATGACTTGTTTTGCTAAAAAATGAAAACTTTCATCAAACAGCAGTTCCCATCCCCGATCAAAAGCTGCTCAATACTGTGGATGTGATACCTTGCACGAGCAGGAAGGCATGGCTTGAGGTCTCTCCAGCGGTGTTGATCGCTTTCACCATGATGCTGGCCGAATCCTCTGCTCGGACATTCTTGATCACCAGCTCACAGACATGGTCTTCGGGCCAGTACCAGTAAATGCGTTCGGATTTCTCCAGCTGAACCCCATTCTTGAACCACTGGCACTCGGGATCGGGTCTGCCGACAACTCGGACCCTGAACTTCACGTCGTCATTCTGCGCGATGGTGTGACTTGTGATTCGCTCCAGAATCTTGGGTGCCTCCATGCTGGCGGAGAGTTTCACCCTCTCTGGTTTAAGGGGCGTGGCTGTAAGCTTGCGACGCTCCTCCTCTTTCTTTTTCTCTGCCTCCTCCTTCTCCTTGGCGTGGTGAAGGAGCTCTTCCTTTGTTTTCTTCAGCAGGTCTTCATAGGACTCATCCCTTTTGCGTGATTTCAGTTCCACCGCAGTGATGGACTCATAATAGCCCTCTTCTGTCCGGCGCTTGAACTTGCTCCTGAGTTCTTCTGACTCCTCAGTTGACTTTTCATGAACTATTCTCTGAGCCTTCTTTAGCTTGACCACCTCCTTCATCTGAGAGTCATCTGCTGGTTTCTCAGCCTTGACCACCTCAAACGGTGTTCTCCCAGCTTCAGCTGGAGGCTCAAGTGGTTTGGCTTCAGGAGCCTTGCGAAGATGAGTTCTGAAGTCCTCCTTTTGCTGGATCTCCAGCTTTACGGTGTGCTCAGCTGAGCCCAGGATGTTGTCTGCCACCACCTTGACCTCTCCCACATCGTAGGTTTTGATGTCGACAATCTCCAGATAGTAAATACCATCGTACCGGAGTCTGTATCTCTTGCTTTTACGGATCAGTTGTCCGTTGAGGTACCAGTTGACTTTGGGAGACGGATATCCAGTGACTCTGCAGCGGAATCGGGCCGCCTCTCCCTCCAGGACACTGACCGATTCAGGCAGGAGGACAATGTCAGGTTTGATTCTTTCAGTTTCTTCCTCAGTGGTGACTCCCGCAGGTCCTCCTTCGTGAGCCATGCGTTCAATCTCCTCGATTCTCTGCACCCCCTTCCTGCCCTCTGGCAGTTGGGACTCCTCAACAAGACCCTTCTCGTCCTTGACGATCAGGGTGGCCGAGGTCTGGTCGACTCCGAACTTGTTGGTGGCTCTGCAGGTGATGACGCCGCTGTCTCTAGCGTACGCAACTTCGTAGTCCAGGCTGCAGTAGCCGAACTCGTTCACCATGCGCAGCCTGTTGGCCGCTGCAAGTGGTTTTCCGTCATGAAGCCACTCCACCACCATCGTGGGGTCACCGATGGGGGTCAGTCTGCACTCGAAATGAGCCGGACCGAAGCGCTTCATTCTGATAGAGGTCAACTTCTTCTTGAACTGAGGTTTCTGCTGCTTCTCCTTGTCGTAAAGATCACCCTCCTCCCACTGCTCCTGGCCATAACGGAGATGAAGGGGCTCCACCTCAGGGGGAGCGATCTCCTTGGCCTTGTAGGTTCCTTTAGGGATGATGAGCTTCCTCTCTGGTTCTGGCTCGGCGTAGTCCACCTCCACGTTGACCCTGCAGCGGGTGGTGTCTCTTCCGGCCTTGTTGATGGCCGTGGCAGTGTACCAGGCGCTGTCTGCACCGACTGCTGAGGGGATCTGGAATTTGGCTTCTCCTCTGGTTCCTTCAATTCTGCAATGATTGTTTGTTTGTTTTTTATTAGAATACCTGTACATGGAGCAATATGATGAAGATTAGGATGTTTGAAAAACACGAGCAGGCTTTGGCCTGAACCTACTTGATGTTTGGATGTTTGTGTGGCGTAACAATGTCACTGTTCTTAAGCCAGACAATGTCTGGCAGTGGGTTTCCAATGGCTTTCACAGCCAGTTCCACCAGGGTTCCTTGTTTGACACTGATGTTCCGCAGCTTCTCTGTGAACTGAGGACGCACCAGTGTTTCTTTCGCTGAAGAGGGAATAGAGACAGGTGAGAAACAGGAGGTCACTTCATTTGCAAATACTATGTTTGAGTGAGAACGTACCATCGACATTAAGAGTGACGGAGATGGACGACCGCCCAGCTCGGTTCTGAGCGACGACAGTCCACTCTCCGGAGTCATGTGGCATGGCGGGGGCAATAATCAGGGACTGAGTCCCATCCTCTTTAACCACGATCTTGTGGGTGTAGTCACTGACCACTTGTTGTCCTAAGAAGAAACCAACGAATGATGACTGTTTTGGAAAACAAATCTTATGGAAGTCATAGTCGGTGTCCTGACGGTCTTGTATTTACTAACCGTTGTGGAACCAGTACGTGTCCGGCATCGGTCTGCCAACGACCTTCAGGTCAAATCTGGCAGTTTGTCCCTCCGAGCATTTAACGGAGGTTGGCTTCATGACAAACACTGGCTTGTAGAGTCTCTCCAGCTGAGCCTCATCTGTCTCATCCAGCCTTCGAGCCGGAGAGCGACTTGGAGAACGACTGGGTGAACGGCCCGGAGAACGGCTCAGAGAACGAGGAGATGTGGATCTGAAAGATCATCGTAGGTTTGGTCAGCGCAACCTCTGGGGATCTCGTCCGCAGCGATCACATCTCTCCAATGATTGAAGTAGCAGTCACAAGTCCTAGAAGGCAGCAGGTTCGACAGCTAACCCTCGCGGGGTCTTCAGCCGGCACGCACTCACCTGATCCTCTGCATGGCTGGCTGCGGCGTGTACGCCTTGGGTGTCACCACTCCGGACGGCTCCACGTACAGCTTTCCGGAGCTGACGGCGTTTCCTTTCATGTTGGCAGCAAAGGCGGTGTAGACCCCCTCGTCCTCGGGCAGAACCACCGGTAGACGCAGGCTGGCTCGTCCGTCCTGCAGAACCTCCATCTGGTAGCGTTCTCCAGCTCTGATTCGCTGGCCATCTTTGTACCAGGCAATCTGGGCACAGAAGAACATTGTTTCACACCCACGTTTCCATCCGAGCTGTGAGTGTCGGTCGAAGCGGAAGCCCTTCGTCCTCCGGAAGGCTCGGTACCTTCGGCAGTGGGTTTCCGGCCATCTTGCAGTGGAAGGTGACGCCGACGCCATCCCTGATCCTGTAGTTTTTGACGGGCGTGCCAAACGCCGGCAGCACCGCCTCCTCTTCTGCCACCGTCACCATCTGCTCACCGTCCTCCGTCACCAGCTCTAAGTAGGTGATGGTCATGATGCGGAGCTCGATCTCATGGATGATGCGCTCCTCAAAAGCTGAAATCAGGAACTCCTG
>CAAKHD010006906.1:5426-16049 GCA_901007705.1 Fistularia tabacaria | reverse complement strand
AATTCAACTGACATTTACCGTCAATTGGACCTTGTTAATCTGTAGCCAAACCGCTCCACTGCCAATTGAAACATAGCAGCACTTCCCCCTTAGAATCTTGTCTCTGAAGCAAATTGAAAAACCTTCTGCTGTCCAAGAGATTTCTTTTGGTCCTTTACCTTACATGAAACTTTATGATATCCTTCAGTGTAAAGGGCAACATTTCTGCGCCCTCTCCTGCCTTCTAGCAACGTAATTGAAAATATTTTAATGAAAAATCCCGTCCTCACCCACTTTTGCTCAGAATGGACAAGGCTATTCCTGCATCCTTCTTTCGTGACGAATGCATCGGATCACGTCACTTTTAAATATCTCACCCCATTTGCTGTAACCACAGTATCTCGCTGGTAATGGAAACTATTCACTGAAGCCGATCAAGAACAAATCTTGTGCGATTGGTTGTACCTTAAACTGGGATTCCATGTGAAGTATGTTTTCTTCAACTCCTCGGTTACAGGGAAATGCACAAAAACATAATCCCTGTCTGAATGCAGTGATTTGTTTGGATAACATCGTTAGTGTCCTCCGGTGTGGCGAAAAACAGGCCGAGCCTCAAGGGTCTTCCTGCAGCCAGATTGGAACTTTAATTATGACCCAGTGGTCACAAGGAATTGGCCCAATGGGATGTTCTGCCTTTGGAACAACAAAACAGTGTTACATCTTGCAGACCCTCCCTGACGGGCTTTCCGCATCAGAAGGACATTATTTGACATGATTGTGGAAAACACTTTTACCAACTACAGAGGCGGTGCTTTTGGGATCTCGTCACCCTTTTCCGGGATCGGGTTGTGGGGGCAACAGCCGAGGCAGAGCGGCCCAGAACTCACTCTCCACTTGGTGCTGCTCTTTCCAGGGGGTTCTCAGGCATTCCCAGGCCAGCCTAGGGACATAGTCCCTCAAAAGAGTCCTTGGTCTTTCCGGGGCCTCCCTCCGGCTGGACATGCGGATGAACTTGCTGAAAATAACGCAAGCAGTGCACTCATGGCTCAAATGATCACCAAGTCAAATACTCTGAGGTGATAAGATACAAGAACAAATGTCTTGAATTGAAAAAGGCTGGGACAGAGTTGGAGCAAAAAGGAAACAAAGTAATTAATATGCAAGAAGAATTATACACAAAGTTGAATCCATGTGCTTCTTTAGTTCCACTGTCACTCAGAGGGTCACATGTTTGAGAAGAATGTCGACTGGGCAAGAACAGCGTCAGCCCCTGGGCCAAACGGAGTCTCTTACAAAGTGTATACGAATGTGCCAGATGTTTGTAGGTTCCTTTGTAGGCTCATGCAGACAATATTGCGGAAGAGGTCCTGACCCAAAGTGTGGCATAGGGCAGGTGGAGTCTTGATCCCAAAGGAAAAGGACGCAACAGATCAGCCATTTACGCCCGATCTCTTTTCTTAATGTGGCGGGTAAGATATTCTTCAGCGTCATTGCACGGAGGATGGCTGACTGTCTGTGCAGAAATGAGTGCATTGATACATCCGCACAGAAGGCGGGGATATCAGGCTTTTCTAGGTGCCTAGAACATACCAGCATGATCTGGCATCAAATTCAAACAGCAAAGCGGGAAAAATGATACCTCCATGTGATCTTCCTGGATCTATCAAATGCCTTTGGCTCTATGCCACTAGAGCTCCTCCAGACTGCCTTCGACTTCTTTAACATCCAGGACGATATTACGACCCTGGTAAATGCTGACTTTCAGGACCTGCAGTTCTGCTTTTCAACTCCCAGCTTTACCACCTCATGGTAGTGTCTGGAGGCTGGCATCATGGTGGGATGCACCAGCTCTCCCAAGGAGTGCTTACTGATTTGAAGTTGTTTATCGGAAATGATTCAATCCCCACAGTATCCAGACAACCTGTCAAAGGGTGGAGGGGGCTATGATGCAAGCCTGGAAGACAAAGACCAAGTGGAAATAACTTTGCAAGGACATCAGTGCTGGCCTGCAAGCTATTGACAACACCCAATTATCTGGGAAGTTAAAGACCTGGTACTGTCAGTTTGGTCTACTACCTCGGATGCTGCGGCCTCTTTTGGTCTATGAAGTTCCCATTTCGACAGTAGAGAAGCTGGAAAGAGTCACAGCCTATGTCAAGAAATAGCTTGGGAGTTCCACGCTGCCTTACCACCACATGCTTCTTGACTGGAGTCCTCTTGGGTCTTACTTAGTGTCTCCACTATGCGCTGCATCTGCTTAAGATAAGATTATACTTTTTTGCTTCTCCCCTCTTCCATATTTGGTGTTGGACTGATGTATTATTGTAAGTCTCCTTGTTTTCTTGCAAAGCTTCCTGCAATGGCAATTTACTTCTAACACTTCCCATGTAAATGTGATTTGGGTTACCCGTCTCATTATCCATGTTTTTTTCGTAGCCGTAACTGTTGTGTATGTCCCATTGAGTCTCTCCTCCTCCCACCTTGGCCTCGGCCACCCACGCCAGTCTTGACTTGAGGTCATCTATCTTTCCAGGATCACCGGTCTTCCTTGGTTGCCGTCCAGTCAGGGCTACCGAATAAGTTAAAAGCCTGGCGATACCAGCATGGCATTCGGTCATGCCTCCTCTGGCCACTGTTGGTGTACAACGTCCCACTAACCACCGTTGGGAGCTTAAAGAGAAAGCTAAGCAGCTACCTGCGCTGGTAGTTGGGTCCACCAATAAGCCTCAGCAGCGTAGCCTTGTTTCGGAAAAGAACATTTGGCATTTGTTGTTGGTTGCCCTTTCCCATGGATCGTTGCCAGGTTTACCGTCTGTGTGGGGTGCACATTTCCCCTCTCCCCTCTCGGGCTCCCCTGGAGTTGTGTTTCTCTCGGACTTTTCAGAGCTGGGATTGGATTCTTCCTCACAGAAGATGCAGGTCGGGTTGCTGGCCCTTCCTGCCCAGGTTGCCATCTTTCCGTGCTGCCGGCTGTATCTCCTTACGTTCACCACTCTATTCATGGTCGTTTACCAGTCTGTCCTTGGCTGTCACTGACCTAACCAGGATGATGTCATTTTTTCTGTATATCTTATGATGCCTTTCTTGGTTCAATCATCAGTGATGGTACCTAGGGTCATGGGGGGTTTCGAGTCTTTCCACTTCATAGCCCCTGACCCAGGCGACCCCACCGGGAGTGATCATTTTCCGCCCTGTGTCCAAAAAGCTGACACCTACTGCTTGTGGCTCCTGCTCCACAGCCATCATGAAGCTATCACTGCAGCCTCGGAAGCTGCACTCATAGCTCTTCTGTTGCGCCCTCCGGGGATACCCAGGACTCTGTAGGCCTCACAAAGTGACTTTCCTGCAAATCGCTTTCCTCCAACTTCAATGGGCAAGCTCCTCGCATACCAACCCGTCTGCCGCATTCCTCCACCAAATCTGCGTATTTCTCCCCCTTTCTCCGTCCTCTCCTCCCAGGGCAACGTCAGCTCCAACAAAATGATGTACTTGGATGACTCTGAGATCAGGATAATTTCTGGTCTCAGGTTGGTTTCCATGATGTTTTCAGGGAGACAAAGTTGTTTTCCAAGATCATCCCTGAGCTGTCAATCCTTCACTGTTCCCAGTAGGCCTGTTCGAGGTTTCAGTTGGAAGGTTAGTTGGTAAGAACTACATTTAGGAACAAATGACATGTATACAACCGAGCTGTCACTGCAATACAACACAGATACAACATCTATGTTTGGGCCCCAGGAAGGGTGCCTCCATTGAAGGGAGCCCAGTGATACGAGTAATTGCTCCAGGTCCTTTCGGGACAAGGCTGCGCTGTCATCGCCGCCATACCCCCGAGCTCATTTACTAGTTGGTAGTTTACCAAAGGGATGGCATCTCATCTCTGTCACCCTCTGGAAACATGTATCTCTGCAGTTTTGAGGGCCGTGTGTACAGTATGTTGTTTTATATCGAACGGCCCCACCCCTTTGTCTGTTTTCGATGAACTGAACATAGTGGTCTGACCCTTTTAACTCGCTGTGTCATCAGCAATTTTTACTCCAGCTTGTCCAGAACCAGAGCTGTCTTACTGAGCGATATCTTCACCCTGTCCATGCCAATTACCCATCCTGTTGTTGAACCTGCTGAAAAACCATTGATGTAAATTTGTATCGTTGCTTATCTGATGTATCTCTGCCTCACATCTTATTTTGATGTACAAAACACACTGTGTTCCTGTCAGACAGAGAAGTATTTGAAGAAAAGACTTGTGCAGTTTTGAAACGCTGGTCCAGGGCATGGAGCGGTGGGGCAGTGCCCCCTCATGGACTGACCGGAGAACTATGCCATCGTGTTTGAGTCTGTCCTTTGATTGGTTTCCAGTTCCAAGACTTCCTGACCTCGGAGTTGTGAAGTTTTGTGAATGACATGTCTCTTTGCAATCACAAAACCGCAGGAGGAACTAGAAGCATGCTAAGGTTCACTGGCATGTTAGGGCTGCCCGAGAGCTGTTTTCTGATTCCGGCCAGACTTTTCGACCATGTTCATGTTGACCCGGTAGGCCCTCTGCCACCTTTGCACCTGCTCACCGAGGTCGATCAGACTCCCAGGTGGCTGGAGGTCGTTTCGCTGTCCTCCACAGCGACCTGAGACGTGTCTCGGGCATTTTTCTCTGCCTGAGTAGCCCGTTTCGGCACTCCGTCGATATAACACGCTCTCGGACAGCAACTGGGTGGTGGGTGGACCGGACACCATGGATTATGCTGGGGCTGCGATCAGACCCAGGGGACGACCTTGGTGCATTGCCCGCAGAGCTGGTTCTGGGACGGCCGCTGAGGGTCCCAGGAGAGTTCTTGCCTGAGAGATCCGCTCCCCTGGCCCTCAGTTTCCGAGCCCTGCTCACCATTGTTTTCTGCGATCTTTTGTACTGGCGGAGCTCGTGTCGGCTCGTTTTGTGTTTGTGCGACAGACCGCTCACCTCTTACCTCTTCAGCCCCCATACGATGGGCCGTTCCAGGTCCCGAGGCTGGCGCCACGAATTTCGTGCTGGACATGGGCGTGCGTAGGGCACAGTTGTCGCTCGATTAGCTGAAGCCAGCATACAGGGTAGCTGGTGAAGTTCTGCTTCCTGCCCAGGTTCCCCCTGCGGGGTCCAGTGTCCCGGGCCACTGGCCGTTCAGACTGAGGAACACCGCAGCCGTGAGGCACGAGTTTGGCTCAAGGGTCCCTTGTGGGTGTTTGGGGGGGTTCTGTGTCGTGGACACTGAGCGGCGTGGCCTCTCACTACTCAGGAGTCGGGGCTTAAGCCAGAGGTACCTGAATGTATGCGCCCCGGAAGTGCACTGTGTTGTTGTATAGGGGTATGGCGGTGCTCAGTATCAAAGATAATCTCATCCAAGACTCCGAGGCTCTGTCATCGATCATCCCTCACCAAGCACCACAATTTATTTGTTTCTTTATCCATCCATTCTTATCTGGCAGCGCTGTGTTCTGCATAGTAAGAATTTCATTGCACAGGGAAACACGTTTCCAGGCTGTGCACATGACAATAAACCCTTTGAAAGTTGGAACGTTGCTTGCTGCTGTAGATCGGGGGTTCGGGTGAAGTAAAACATTCCACTGAAAGAACACACAGAGTTTATTGAAAATTTTCACAGAGACAGCAATCATGGGTGCCCCTGGTCTTTCTTAATAATCGCTAGTATCGGAGCAAGAAGTTACCTCTGATTCTGACAGCGTGAGTAAGTCTCAGTATACAAAGTACACTAGGGGGGATTGGAGAATTTTAAGTGGGATGTCTGCTGAGTAGACGTTCCAAGCTCGGCATTGCCTGCTGGGAAGCAGTTGTGTGTAAAAAGAAAAGCTGTGACAAAGTTGAGGGTGTCTGGTTTTGTTTTCAAAACCCGTAGAGAGAGAAGTGGCGAATGGGTGGCGAAGTGGTGACTGGAGGGTCTCTGGCCTGGCGTGGCCACTTAGGAAACTGGCAGAAAAGATTTAGAGGGTCTTCATTGAAATTCATGTTTTGCAAAGCGGTGGCTACACTGGAGCTGATTCACCAGGGCTGCGTTTCTGCCGTTGTTGTCTTTTTTACTTTAGTCATTGTCACATGCATTGTTTGAAGATGTTGTGGGGGCTGCTAGGTCATTACAAGGTTGAACAGTGTTAATAAAGCTGTGAAACACCGTCAGTAAGTTAGAATCGTAAAAGCAGAGCGCGCCACCGCGCCTGTCATATTGCTTCTTCACCCGGTTCATGTCGGCGATGCAGGTCCATGGTAAGGTGGTGTTTGCCATCACACACCACTTGGAATGATCGACGGTCCTGCCCCAAGTGCCCACGCGGGGTTTTACATCAACAATGTTGTACACTCTGTAGCCATTGGCTGGACAGTAGGAGGGGTCCGGCTCCTGGCAGCCCCAAGTCTGGGCCATCACATCGCTTCCCACCAGCTTGCCGATCTTGACATAAAGATCTGGAAGAACAGCAATACTGCATTTAAAGACACTGGTCATAAGCGGAGTTTTGATCAGACCTCAGAACCACAGATATAAGGGACGTCCAATGTGGTGCCGCGTGAATAATGAGGGCTGCTTGAAAGGGTTCGTATCCCAAACTGATTGGTGCAGGAATCATTTGCACTGAAACACAATGTACACACCAATCGTGCACACGATCCCCTTTCTCTCAAACTTATGTCACCAGTTCATCTGGTGTCCCACTTACATGTGAAATTGGTTGTTTTTCAAACGACGCAGCTACCAAACAGCCCCAGTTCAAGAGAAGAGTCTTATCTATGATCTACATTATCACCAGCTTCTGGACTGGCACCGTGTTTATTTTCTGAAATAAAACCTGGAAGTAGGAACTTAAAAAGTGAACTGTGTCACCCTCTAGTGGACGTATTTCTTGCAACCATGGGAGCATGAAGTACCCATGGGTAGTACTTAGACTATGAAATTTGATCCAGAAATATGTGTTTGTGTATGTAACCACAGCATACCGAGCCCTTTTGCTACTTAAGGGAGCTACCGTCATCAGTTTGCGAGAGACCAGATTTTGTCTGCTGCAGGATTTCCGTCGGTGGTTCCTTTCAGACAGCCCGATGACCAGCAAGGCCTGAGGCTTCCCAGGACAGCACTGTTCCAAAGTAAAACCCTTCTTCCAACCACCCGTTTCCTTACCACAGGAGATCCTGGTCATGGGAATGACCTGCACACACACAAGCCTGTCCATCCTTGTGCCACAGTCACACATCATATAGAGACATACAACTATTTCCCCTCTCATTCACATGTGTGGACATTTAGGGTCTCCTGCATGTGTTTGAACTGTGGGAGGAACCTGGAGAACCTGGAGGAACCCAATCAACACCCCCACACAGATACCGGGAGACACTGTGTGTGTGTGTGTGTGTGTGTGTGTGTGTGTGTGTACACACACATATACAGATATGAATATGTATATACACACATACTGACTGAAAACATACTCTTGCCATACTGATGTCGTTTTAACAAAGTTGCTCTTCCTCATTTTACTCCTAAAATCCTCACCTTCCGGATTGGGTTTGAACAGTTTTGCGATGCTGTAAACGGTATTTGTAGTCGACCTCAGCGGTGTGAATGAATTGGGCGGGGTATCCGTCACCCAGTTTGCAGCGTCCAGCAGCTCCCGGTGAAACGCTGGTGGGAGGTCGTAGTCGAAGGGGTAGGCTCCGATGTACTGCAGGTGTTTTCCTGGAAACAAAGCGTTGTTCCAACCACGGGGTCCTTCGTTCACTCAAGACTAGCAGGTATTGAAAGTTCTTACCTATTAGACTGAACTGGTCATAGTTGAAGGTCACACATGCGAACGTCTGTGCTTTACTGGATCCACTCGGAGGGAAGAAATTTTGTGCTGTCCTTCTGTAGGGGAACTGTGGAGTGCTGTGAGTGAGCCACACACCTGAACCGGTCTGATCCACCAGCACAACCCCTGCCAATCATAATCATTAGAAGCATCAGGGCAGTCTCTCAACTCTTACAATTTCAAAGAAATGGGAAGGAGGGGGATGTTTGTTCAAGTTCCCTGAATCTTGTCAAAGGGCAGGGCTATCACTGGTGTCCTGTTGGTGCTGACAAGTGAAGATGCATATCCATACGGGACCACATCAGCATCCTGATTCAGATGTTGCTGCCTGGGGGAAGGGGCGAGTTGGTGACCTCCTGTCTTTCAGGGACGATACGATTCTAAATAGCTTACGAATGGAGACCGGATGAGACCAAGGTCCTTCCCTGCAGTGATGAACCAAAGGACCTCACAGTCTGAAGCGCCGTCTTTGGGCAAAACACGTCTTTTTCTATTGTCTCTGAAGGTTCTGAGCCTGCCAAGTCCTGGCTCTGACTGATAGGTCCAACCATGGCACTTGGACCCTGTCAATATCTAGAAGAACATGACACCATCATCCAGGAGTCCTCCGCAAATTCGACTGACTGTGGGAAGAATTCTTTTCTCCATTGAGGGACAACCAGCTACATTTACTGCCCTGACATGAGGTGAGGACAACTGGTGCAGCTGCCATTCACTCCGCATGTAGGCCCATCAGGAAAAAAAGCTGCGGCCATCACCTTGTTCTTCTTCTATTGCCAATAAAAAAATATTCTACCCTTATGAAGAAGATGTTTCCATCGCTAAGGACCACGCCCACCCTCAACATGGACAGTTCACACTCCTACCCTGGTGCTGGACGCACAGGTGTGTGAAATGTCGAACGATTTGACTGAAGAACTGCCATCCGACTCTTAAACAGCTGAAACGTATTATTCTGTTTCTTGCTCGTCTGCACATGGAGCTACTGCCATTTAAACTGCTCTTTGTGAGTTGCACAGCCAGTGCTGCACTCAAAGGTCTTATTGCACGGCCATCACTGCTCATATATACGACAATGTTTACGATCATTATTCCTGTCAATATAAATCCAAATGCACTGCGGACACAAAGTAGGAATTTCCCTGTGCAGGGAAACACGCTTGTACACTTTGCATGTGACAATAAACACTTTGAATCTTTCCTCTACTCACCTTTGCTGTGGCCAAATTTGTCCTGGGCGCTAGCTCCTGGAGGTTGATCGTTGTAGCTGATGTATCCAAATGTTTGGGGCTGTGAGACAAGATTGTTGAGCTCTGAGGTGATGAAACATCTTTTGACGGAGTGAATTTATTCAAAGTTCCCGTATAAAGAGCGACATGTAAAGACCATCAATCTGCGGGACACGAAGAGCGGCGCCAGGGTGTTAGCCAGGGCCCCGGTCTGGTCATCGATGGGTTTGTAGCCCGGAAGGCCATACTTCATTTCCGTAATGCCATTGCGGTCCATGTAGATGTGCTCTTTACCAGTAAAGGGCGCTACTTTGTTCCGCTTGTAGATGATGAACCTGACCAACAAACAAGCCACCATTCATTGTCACGTTGAAAGCCGACCATGTGGTCACCGTTTGCAGATACAGTCATCAAAGTCAAGACACCAACTGTGGTGACGTGACATTTGAATAGCAGAAGATATGTTGCAAGTCAGATCTTCTATGTGACCTCACCAGTCCACAGTGACACCATTGTAGTCCCTGCAGGTCACCTGTGCATCTGCGCTCCAGAGCATCAGGCAGAGGAGGAGGAGGAGGAGGGTCGGCAGCATGGTGGCCTGCGGCACAGGAGAACCGTCATGCATTGCAGTCACACAACTTTTGAAGAATCCTTTATCTAAATTTCACAGGCTCCATCGTGAGGGCTGTAAAAGTACTGTTCCTCTTAATTCAACAGACAAGTCAACACTTCCCCCTCACCAGGAATCTGAAAAGAAGTTGTGAAGTGGCGCTATTCTGAGAACGCCGCTGTCGACTTGCTAATCCCTATCCTTCGGGTTCCTCTCGGAATAATCCTGAATCGGAATAATCAGAACATCGGAACATCAGACCTGAAATTCGAGCTCTCTTACCTTCTGCGGAAAGTGGGTCTGAAGTCTGGAGGGTCAGCGGCCGGTGTCCCGGCCCTATAGACGGGCAGGCCGGATGGGGATGTGCGGGCCTTTGTGGGTGGAGCCATAAGGCCACGCGCAGGCAGTGGTCGACGTGCTCGAGGGGACGCTGTTGCTGGCCCCCCCAAAAAGGAACAGAAATAAGCAGGTTTTGAAAAATTCAGCAGAGTTGATGATTCAGTAAAACCGTGACCCTGGCATTTATTCGGTTCCATAACTCCCTTTGCTCAGAGACCAAATTCCATTTGTCTAGATGAATCCATTCCAGCCCCCAGAAACCACATTGTTTTTGTTAGGTGTTTTCCTGAACAAAAATGTACTTAATCATTGAATAATTTATCACAAAATAAGAATATAAAATCACAGAGAATGTAAGAATGAAACTGGTTTATTCAGTGCATTTACCTCAAAGATCAGATGAAGATGCTTGCGGTGACGGCTGGGGGAGTTTTAGCGCTATTGCACCTTTTTTCACTTTGTTGTGAAAATATTTGATGTAACTCTGTAACTTTGCTGCTCTGTGGGAAACTGCTTATTTTCTGAACCCATGTCTCCATTGGGTGGAGTGGGGGGGGGGGGGCATTGACAAGTGAAAACACATGCCAGCTACTCAGCCTCGCGGGGGGTGTCCTTGCTGTCTTCTGAACCATGTGTCCTTCTCTC
>CAAKHD010006904.1:144738-163185 GCA_901007705.1 Fistularia tabacaria | reverse complement strand
TGTGTGTGTGTGTGTGTGTGTGTGTGTGTGTGTGTGTGTGTGTGTGTGTGTGTGTGTGTGTGTGTGTGTGTGTGTGTGTGTGTGTGTGTGTTTATACCAAGCCTCACTCAGAGAAACTGATAAAAAAAATCTGGATACAACATCCGGTTTAAGCCGTAGAATTATTACATCAAACAAATAGCAGGTTGGAACTCATGTTAACAAAATATTAACAGTTTTTTTCATTTATCTATACAGTACCAGCCAGTGACATCAATCTGCATCAATGACTCTACCAAGCAAGGTTCCAGTGTTTTGTATATGTGTGTATTATGTGAGGGGACAAGAGGCCGAAAAGGTAAGTCACCCAAATAATACATTTAGATGTAAACTCTCTGTTTGGGTTAAGCGAGACTATACTGATGATCGGTAGGTAATTTTATGCTGCATGTTTTTGGTATGTTAGCAGATGTGGGTTGTACTAGTCGTACAACATGAGAAGAGCATTCTAAATTTCAGGCACTGTCAGAATTTTGCAGCAGACAGTCTTCTGCATACAAAAGCTGTCTTAAAATATGTTGCCAACCCAGAATCGCAAAGCACACATCTGACTTAATTAAATCCACAATGTTAACCTCTATCTGATGTGCTGCTTTCTAGTTTCAAGACAAAAGCAGTCATGATTTTTTCCGAACAGCTTCATTTTTGGAAAAAGGGAATTTGTATATCCAGCAAGAGTAGCTTTGCCAAAGACATTGTGACAATGAGATACAATGTCAAAGCTGATGTGATATGTAACATTAATGTAATTTCGATTTATCTTTGTCAGATTATCCTATTTCTAAAGTTTTCAATTTTATGAAGAAAAGGCTTGGAAGTAGCTAGATAGCAACAGCAATGTTGTGATTACTTGTTATTGTTTATTTGTTACATGAATTGGATGATTGCAAAGTTTTAGTGTTTATTTAATCATTACAGCTAAAACTGAAATGAGTTTTACAGAACCAAAGCCATAACAAAATAGCAGAAAGATCCATCCAATGATCCTGTGAAAACATACATTCAAGGCTCAATTGCTGTTCAAACTCATATTCCATACCGCAACCAGCCTCTTCATTTTTCATCCTGGCCCAGTATATATTGTCTCTTATGTCTCCCATCCTTGAGCCACACATCTGTATTCAGCTGATCTGAAATTGCATTTTCAATGAATTTTCTTAACTCAGAGAGGCAAAAATGGATGAGAAGCTGATTTTCAGATTGAATTTGAAGATTTTGAGATGGAGCAGTCCATTACACTGGGAGTCCACAGCTGGAGCCCTCCCCTAGTGCCCTGGGGGAGTCACTCAGAAAAGTTCTACTCTCTAACTCTGATGAGTGCAAAGAAAGACAAGAAGTCATTTGAATAAGATTTAAGGAGAGGGTTTGTGACTGGATGGAAGTTTTTGATACTGTTGTCAATGAATTCCTTGTTTTATCAAGGAATAAAGATCTACCGAACTTTAAAGTGAATCTTTAATCTTTAAAGATCTACCGAACTTGATGCTAAATCAGCATTTTTTTAAAAAAAATTCAAAATTAATGAAGTGATAACGGGTAGCATGGTTATGCAGTGGTGATCGCTTCAGCCTCACAGCACAAAGGACCCCGGTTCAATTACGATAGGGGACCTTTCTATGTGGAGTTTGCATGTTCTCCCCGTCTCTTCATGGGATTCCTCTGGGTTCTCCGGTTTCCTCCCACAGTCCAAAAAAACATGCAGTAGGTTAATTGGAAAACTGGAAAAATTGCCCCAAATGAGAGAGTGAATGGTTTGCTGTCTATATATATGGCCCTGTGATTGAATGGCGACCAGTCCAGGGTGTACCCTGCCTCTTGCCCGATGGCAGCTGGGATAGGCTGCAATGGCAGCTTGGATAGGCTCCAACAACCCTAAGTAGGATAAGTGGCAGGCCATGGATGGATGAAGTGATAACGAGCAAATATTGAATTAGACAACAGCTGAGGAAACTGGAAAATGTGCTGTTTGTATCCTTTGAAAAATGGTCAGAGAGAGAGAGATCAATCACCTTGTGAGGACAAAGGAGAGATTACAAGAGTGCAGGCAGAAGTAACTCTGAGGCTCCGGGCAGGCAGCATATCCTGTGTGAGCAAGAGGTGATGTGGGAAAAAAAGTTTTTTTAGCTGCACAGATGATGGTGCCTCCTCATTTGGATGCAGTTAATTAGAAAGGTTGACTGATTTGATTACAGTAGCGAGGCAGGACAGCAAAGTGCATTCGTCTGTGAAGGAGTCCACGTTCAGGGCGACATTTATGCCTTCTAGGGAAGCTTTAACAACAAATATTAAAGGCTCGATGAAGAAGCCTGTAACCTCTTTGTGCTCATCTTCCATGACTACACAAATTCTTTTCAAATAAAATCCTTTTTACACACCATGACTCAGCCCCAAATCAGCTGTGAAAGCTAATGGTGACGTGTACTTACTTTTGTCCAAGAGCATTGATTTTTTTTCATATTTGACTTAAAAGTTAAAAATTAAAATGAAATGCTAGTTCAACAATGTGGCTGTTGATGAGGAAATTCAACTCTTCTGATAATGATACAGTTTGTCCCACATCTATTTTGCAAGCCGCAATTTGTTTATTATACCCAGACTCTTTTGAGCTGCTCTGTGTCTGAGGGCTACATCATTTCCTCTATACTCACTGTGCATTCAATTTTACTTTTGTTTTTCCACACTCCCTTGGTTCCCAAAAAACTAATCCATTTAGTGCATAAAAGCTGTAAAACTGTCTGTATGTGTTTTCTAAGGATGAAAGATATTAGGCTCCACGATTACAGAAGCTGAGCACATTCGCTTTTGAAAAAAAAAGTGTGGAAGTCGAGAGTGGATGTATGTTGTATATGTTGTTGAAGCAGCTCTTTGGAGGAAATGCATGGAGAATAAATGTCTTGCTAACCTTTCCCCTTTTTTCGTGATTTTTCATTTGTAGTCACAAGGGAGGAAATATCTTTTTTCATAACAATTTCTTCTGCCAAAATGTTGTTCACACTGTATGCATTTTTAATATTTATTATGAATTCTAAGATACTCTCAATGACGGAACAAGAGGGGAAAAATAAGGAAACAATATAAATGGTGTGTGTGTGTGTGTGTATGAGACACACACACACATATATGTCATATACTGTACAAAAATTGTTGATATGTTTAGCAATCATCATTCAATCATTTAGTAATCATAATATATACATACATATGGGATACAGATGCTCATACATGCAAACTCAAAAACAAACAAACAGGCACAGATGCACATAGACAAACAATAAAAGTCAATCATTTTCTCCTGACATTTAAATTAAAACTTTGCGACCTCCAGAGATTTATTTTACCAGACTGGTGTATGATTATGACAGGTTCATCAGACCACCATGAAATGCAGACCAGACCAGACCAGAGGGACACGATTGTTTAACCCCAAACCATTAAAAGCTATTCCATCTTATAAATCATTACACACATTCCTGCACTCCCCTGCGATTTTTTTCTGTAGTGAGTCTGGTGGTTTATTAATACTTGCACCCTTCATGCTTCACTGCACTCGATGAGCACCAGATTTCTGGCTTCATCCATGCACCTTGTCACACGGAATTGATTTTTCTTTGTTGATTTTGTGCATCTAATGTCAAATAATTTACATTTATTGGCAGATTCCCTGCATTTGTGTACAGTTTAGTGTGTTGCTTATGTAACAGACCCCCAAGTTTGACTTGTAATCTGTTATCACGTATTTGTATATTCAGTGAGACAAATGAGGTACTAATGAGTCAATTCATGAAAGAAATGTTAGTTTACATTTGTATCTATTCATAGCAAATAGCTGTTTGGGGTTGTTACCAAGTACAATATTGAACTTAGGTGTAGCAATGCATGTGTGGTTGTACAAATAATCCAACCACTGTGTGTTCTACAAAATGAACTGACCAAATCAGTGGTGAAAAAAAATGCGTATATTTAATGATTGTCATTTCGATATGTGGATGGTAATTTCCTTTACATAACAAGGATGAACAAACAGTAAAGTTGTTGCATGCATATAAAGTAAAAAATTGAGAGCCTGATTCTTCATTCCTTCACTGTTAAATATGTGGTAAATGTACCAAACCACAAGCTTTGTGCCATCCATCAAACCAAATCATGAGATGGCTGTATCATAATTCCCCGTTACTATACAAGTGTTCCATTATTTTCCAAGTGCCACACTGTTGTGAGCTGCAAAATAAATGTACTTTTTTGTCAAAACTTTATATAAATCATGACATTTGCTTTTCTCGTATTAATGCAGCCTCAGGGCAGCACAGGCCAGTGTTCCCTGAAGCCAGACTCGGGGGGCAACAGGCCAGTGTCTCCCTGAGCCGATCCCAAGCCAAGATATATGCAGAGGGTTACATCAGGAAGGGCATCCGGTGTAAAACTTTTGCCAAAACCAAATATGCGAATGGAACCTAAGAATTTCATACCGGATCGGTCGAGGCCCATGTTAACAACGATCACCGTTAGTGCCGAAAACCTACAGGGTACCAGTGGAAATTGGGCTACTGTGGATCAAAGAAGGAGAGGAGGAAGGCATGTTCAGAAGCAGAGAGAGAAGAGGAAAGGCAAGAGTCTGGGACTAAGAGTAGAGACTTTGAATATTGGGATGATGTCAGGAAAAGGTAAGAGAGTTGGTTGACATGATGCAGAGAAGGAAGGCGGATATACTGTATGTCCAGGAGACCAGGTGGAAAGGTAGTAAGGCGAGAAGCTTAGGAGCAGGTTTTAAGTTGTACCATCTGGCTACTGACAGGAAGAGAAATGGAGTAGGCGTTATCTTGAAAGAGGAGTTTTTTAGGAATGTTCTGGAGGTGAAAAGAATGTCAGATATACTTATGAGTCTGAAACTGGAAATTGAAAATGTGATGCTCAATGTTGTGAGTGGCTATGTCCCACAGGTAGGATGTGAGTTACAGGAGAAGGAGAAGTTCTGGAATGAGTAAGTTGAAGTGATGCAGAATATCCTTGGTAACCAGGATAGGAGCGCAGAGGGACAGATGGGGTGGACTTTGCAAAAAGGATGTTAATGGCTGTCGTGAATACTTTTTTTCGGAAAAGACAGGAACATAGGGTAACTTATCTGAGCGGAGGTAGGAGCATGCAGCTAGACTACATCTTTTATACACAAGGTAATCTGAAACAGATCAGTGACTGCAAAGTAGTGGTAGGTGAGAGTGTAGCCAGACAGCACAGGATGGTGGTTTGTCGGATGACTCTGGTGACAAGGAAGATCAAGAGGACAAAAGCAGAGCAGGACAAAGTGGGAATCTGAAAAAGAAGGAGTGTTGTATGGTTTTCAGGGAGGAGTTGAGGAAGGCTCTGGGTGGTCAGGGAGAGCTACCAGATGACTGGACAACTGCAGCGAATGTGATCAGGGAGACAGGTAGGAGGGTACTTGGTGTGTCGTCTGAAAGGAAAGTAGATAAGGAGACCTGGTGCTGGAATGAGGAAGTGCAGGAGTGTATACAGAGAAACCGAATAGCAAAGAAGAAGTGGGACACTAAGGGGACAGATGTTAGAAGAGTGATGATAAGATGGAAAGAGTACTTGGAAGAGCTGATGAATGAGGAAAATGAAAGAGAGAGAAGGGTTGAAGAGGTGAGTATTGTAGACCACAAAGTAGCAGAGATTAGTAAATCTAAAGTAAGGAGGGGATTGAAGAGGATTAAATATGAAGAAGTTCAGAGGGAGTTGCATTGCGCTTTTGTAGACCTAGAAACAACATACGAAAGGGTGCCGAGAGAAGAACTCTGGTATTGTATGAGGAAGTCTGGAGTGCCAGAGACTGGTGCAGGACATGTATGCTGGCTGTGAGACAGTGATGAGGTGTGCTGTAGGTGAAACAGAGAAGTTCAAGGTGGAGGTGGGACTTCATCAGGGATCAGCTCTGAGCCCCTTCTTGTTTGCACTGGTGATGGACAGGCTGTCAAATGAGGTTCGACAGGAATCTCCATGGACCATGATGTTTGCAGATGACATTGTGATCTGTAGTGAGATACAGGAACAGGTTGAGGAAAATCTTGAGAGGTGGAGGTATGCTCTGGAAAGGAGAGGAATGAAGCAAGACAGAATATATGTGTGTGAGAGGTACCCGGTCAGACCGGTAAGGCTACAAGGAGTAGAGATGAAGAAGTTGGAGGATTTCAAGTACGCAGGGTCATCAATCAGGGGCAACGGAGAGTGTGGAAAAGAGGTTAAGAAACGGGTACAAGCAGGTTGGGATGGGTGGAGAAAAGTTTCAGGGGTATTATGTGATAGAAGAATATCAGCCAGAATGAAAGGAAAGGTTTACAAAACAGTGGTGAGACCAGCGATGCTGTATGGTTTGGAGACAGTGGCGTTGAAGAAAAGACAGGAAGCAGAGCTGGAGGTAGCAGAGAGGAAGATGTTGAGGTTCTCTTTAGGAGTGACAAGGATGGATACGATCAGGAATGAGTCCATCAGAGAGACAGCACATGTTAGAGGTCTTGGAGAAGTCAGAGAAGCCAGACTGAGATGGTTCAGTCATGTACAGAGGAGGGATGGAGAATATATTGGTAGACGGATGCTGGAATTGGAGATGCCAGGCAGGTGATCTAGAGGAAGACCGAAGAGAAGATTTATGGACGCAGTGAGAGAGGATATGAAGGTAGTTTGCATGAGAGATGAGGATACAGAGAGTAGGGTTAGATGGAGAAGGATGATTCGCTGTGGCGACCCCTGAAGGGAAAAGCCGAAAGGAAAAGAAGAAGATAATCATGTATATTAGCCGCTAAGGAGAGAGTTCAATACAGTCAGTTTTGTTGGAAATGATTCGGTGGGGATTTGATATTGGGAGAGGACGTCGATACAGGTAGTTGACAATGGGGAGGAGAGGAGACGAGCAGCAGACAGCCACAAGGCGATTTCCTGAGCATCTGCTGAAGGATCCAGTGAATCATGTGGCGAGGCAGATTGGCGACCCCTGAAGGGAAAGCCGAAAGGAAAAGACGAAGATTTGCTTTTCTCATATTATTCGTAATATTTTTACGGTTAGGGTTATATATGCTGATTTTGGAAAGGATTTCACTAAAACTCAGCAAACCAAATTATTAACTTTCCTGACCATATGAACCCTGAAAAAAATCAAACTGAAAAGTTGTGGGTTTACTTCTTTTATTTCTTTTGTTTTTGGAATGCAAAAGTAAAAAATACTGAATGAGTTATATTTGTATATGTTTGTACTGCAGGTTTTAAAGAGTCATTGCTTATGGTTAGTTGACACTAGTAACAGAGTAATCAGATCATCTTGCTGAATTACAGATTACAGGCAGGACAGCATTTGACTTAATTTAATAAAGTGAGTCTGTATAACAGATGATGAACAGGGACGAGGCAATAATGAGTGGCACTACGATGAAGGGACGTGACGTGCTTCCAAAAAGTCATAAACCACTGAATGATTTCATGATCGATCTATCGCATCAGTGCAGTGAAGACCTCAGGGTTGAATTTCTCATCTAGTTCGAACATTATCAAGACTCATGACTCAAAACACTTTTTATTGTCATTATGTAAACATAGCCAAATTTTCATAGAAACTTACAGCTCTAGTTTCCATGCATGGAAAGAAAGCAAAGATTTAAATATACAGGCATTAATATATACATAAAAAATATATCATAGCGGCACCAAAAAAAGTATGAACTCCATATAAAGCTAATGAACCCTTCCAAAGTATAATTATCAATTTTGGTGGAACTTTCCTTGAAAATTGTGACCTACAGTTAATGTGGCTTCAGGAAAAAGTTACTTTTATTTTTTAAATGTTTTGACTTCACAACAGGTCCCTGGGGACAAAATAGTGACTGGGCAGTGAGATGACTATCCAATCGTTTTTTTGCACATTGCATTTAGGGAATATATTGCCGAAGCAGACTGAGGTGGCTTTGAGAATATTTGTTGGTTGTTATAAGTTATTAGCTTCTTTTGACTGTTTTAAAGATCAGCTTTCTGTTAAGGAACCCTTAATTTGCTGAAGCTCTCCATGCATTTGAGAGCTAAGGTCAGCATGATGATCAGTCCAAAGAATAGGAGAGATAATTGTATTCTCTAAAGGCATGCATGCTGATTGCTTATTCTTGATGCCGCCTGTGACCTTTCAAGTCAATCCAAGAAAAATATAGTGCAGTCCTACGTGATGCTTCAGGATGTATTGACTGTTTTGAGCAGATGGTGGGAGCCTTTTCAAATCCCAATTGGAGACTGATGGCCCAACACCACCCTATGTTCTCACACATACACACTTTGGGGCTGACGCGATACAATCAATCTTGCTGTGACATTGCTTCCTTGAGTAGCTCGGGGCCAAAATTTATTGGTAAAGGTCTAGGTTCAGACCCAACCTAGAGGGGGCAGGAAAAATACAATTCGAAAGTAAACATTGTACAACATTGTTTTCCACTTAATCCAAAAAATAATCACCACATTTTTCGGAACTTGTTGTTTTTAATCTCAGATGCTTCAAAAGTCCAAAAAGCCAAAGTAGAAATATGAGACATCAACTCAAATAATATATCTCGAAATCATGTTTTTGATGCAAAATAGCATTATGTATATCTGGCTTCAAATTATGGCAGACAATCACTCGAACAATTAGTATATTTCCAGTCTGTCCAGTCGGTAGGATTTGTGCCCCAGGGCAACCTTGGCAGGAGTTACCAACTGGTCTAGAATGAAACATGTTAAGATAACCATGGTTTTTGGCTCTCAGTTATGGCAATGAAGGGAGTTTTGCCCTGTCAGCCATTTATTTTGAACACAGGGGACAATGGCAGTACCCCATTCAAGTGACCATCGAATTCACTCATAGCTTTGACACTAAACATTTCACAACACAATTAAAAAAATAAGAGAGACATAACTAAATAACCCTTATCTCATATCTCATATTCATATCTCACTTCTTGGCCAATCGCATTAAGAGGCTGCCAAGGACATCACAATATGATTTATAAAGGCTATTCTATATCTACATATCGACAACTCTGTGAATTATTCTTATCTTTTACTTAGTTTCAAAAAGTATAATGGTGGCACATTGATTCCATCCCAAAGCTCCTGCCACCTGCTACAGTGTATGGAAAACTTACTAACTTCACTTTTTCAGAATGTACTTGCTTTTGCAGGATACAGACATAGAAACAGTAATTACCTTTTGGTCTCTCTCTGATCCACCATTTTCCCTCAACAGAGCCGTTCATAATGTTGTAATTTTACAAATACACTTATGAAAGAGCACAGTAATATTTTCCCACACAACGTATCCTCAACAAAGCAAGCCGTACTGTGTGAAACTGGCCAGTTAGAAACATAAGGCAAAGAAGATATGGTGGGCAAAATATATTCAAAATAGAAATTACCTCATGCAGTTCAACTAACAAACTCATATAGGTCTTTTATGTTCTTTCCAAAAAGTATCAGAATTAAAAGGTTGTAAAATGTGTATTTAATTGAGTTATTAAATATGCAATATGCATAGAGGTACAAAGAAAAAACCCATTGCTTCTTGCACCTGAATTTTAAGAACTAATCTGTCCAAGGACAATTTTCATGGTAAAGAGCTCTTCCATCAGCAATCTATAGCAAAAGTATTTTTCCTTTTAAGTCAAGTTCCGGACAATTCTCGAAATACAACATTCGAATAGACTAGTGTCCTACATTTTTACAGTACTGAATTTATCAGCAAAGGTTGCTACTACTCATCAGTACGAAGTAAAAAACAGTTCAAAAGTCTACGACCATCAAATTTATATTTCGGTTACAAGCACTTAAGCAACAGAATATGTGGGTCAGATCTGGCTGAGTTTGGATTAGCATTGGACAATCTTTGCATAATCAAATGATAAAGGTTTGCAAGCAGTTTTGTGATGTGTGATATGATTTTCCATCTAATAAAGATTGATTTAATTTTTCATGTATTAAATCTTTTTTTTTTATTTGTCATTTGCCTCTTTTGAATTATATATGATATAATATTATATGATTTACCTTCATGCATCAACCATTCCACAAAACTTTTAATGAATACATCCAGGGGGTTACTGTTCTGTGCCTCTACAAAATCTACCATTTGTTTACTTTTGTCCATACATTTAATGAGTTGGAACACAGGTTTTGCTGAAAAGGTAGTGAAGGCAGAGAAATACCAAAACGCAAATGGTAACTTAAGTATTTTGCAAGTGGTTGCATAAGGGTAAGCAATTTCTCTTAAAACAGTTATGGTAATACACATTAATACATTTATTACTGACAAATAAACTGCTCTTTCTCTGACTGACCTTCTTTCAGTAGGTGTCTGCATAAAAAGTGTGTGCAGTGGTAGTAGAGAGTAATTAAGATAAGATAAGATATGATAAGATAAGATAAGATAAGATAAGATAAGATAAGATAAGATAAGATAAGATAAGATAAGATAAGATAAGATAAGATAAGATAAGATAATGCTTTATTGATCCCCATAGGGGAAATTCAGGTGTTGCAGCAGCAACAATAAAAAAAACAGTTAGGAAAGATATTTGCACACATATATAGATACACACATTTACACAAATGCCTGATGTAATATATTAGTACGGTAAACTAAGTAAGTAATAGTTAGTTAAAGTAGTTATTCTTCAGAGTTTGGGGATGGTGGTTTGTAATTTTCCACATTATCAACACTATAGTTGGGCCTTTTTTTTGTTGGGACCTTTTTTTCTCCTCACTTATTACTAATTGAAACTAAGCTAAGTTACCAATAAAACATATTGAAATTGTACATTCTCATATCATCAGTCACTGATATGATGACACCGACATTAATTCAAAGCTTATAACATTTTATTTATCATCAAACTGCACACAGCTTTGCATGTTCCATTATCGAATCTCCACCAATTTCCTGTCAACCCACCAACTTCATTCACTAAGGAGTTCAATTGACCACTACAGGTTTTAATACCTGCGGAGCACACTCTTAATCATCAAATTATCAATGGGATACTAAGGAGATAGCAGCTGGGGAGAAATTATTCATTTGCCTCGCTCACAAGGTCAGTCTTCAAGATCGTTGCACAAATAAACCACTACTCAACATGTACTATTTTGGTCTAATTTTTTAGTTTAATCACAGATGAATTAGAGCAGTGAATATTTGAGTATGTTTATCAATTCACAATTGATCACCATTTTAGAATAATGTCTCACCAACTTACATGGTTTGTTTCACAATTTTCTTGAGTTATTTGAGTCACTTTCCACCACTTTGCAGTCTCTGATCTCCTTCAGATTACATCGTCTATATAAAATGTAATCTACCTGTGTGCTCCTACCTCCTCTCTTATAAGTTACATTATGTTCCTGCCTTTTCTGGAAAACAGTATTCACTACATCTATTCCCATCCTTTTTATTTGTAGGTTCGATTCGCTAACTTGGTTTTGGCCCAAGTTTTACGGCAGATGCCCTTCCTGACGCAACCCTCTGTACTTATTCGGACTTGGGACCAGCTAAGAGAGACACTGGCTTCTGCTCCCCTGAGGCTGCATATTTTACAGTGCACTCTAATTTATCAAAACAAACCTTTTCAATTGAAATCTAACTTTGGTTAAAATTCAAGTGAGGATATTTTATGTCTTGAAAATGTTCTGATAAAGCACAGATCACAGCCCTCCTCCACAGAAACATGAATAAAGATGTCAAAGAAATAACTCTCCCAGAGTATTTTCATGTAATTTATCAAATCAAAACTCACAGTTGACTGACCAGCCAATATTTGAACATACTATCTTCTTAATAACAGCCCTGACCTCACTGGCAGTGGACTAATCCTATTTCTGAAATGAGCGTGACAGGCATTAATCAGGAATTTCTCAAAACTTCTATGATCTATGTATTAATGATCAAATCATTTTCTAAACAACTTGGGAATAATAGTAGAAGTGTTGCTTAACTGTTTTGTCATCAACCAGAAAAAGAGGGACCATATATTCATGGTATGATTAACTGGGAGGTTTCAGTTTAAGTCCTCGATTACCAAAGTGAATGCTAAACACAGATTAGATAAATCTCTGTGAAGGGTGTGAAATGTGTTCTTTCTTTCAAGGTATGGGGGATATTGCACATTTTTGCTTCCTTGCGTTCAATTAAAAAGAATCATATTCCTTGTCTTGCTTTGTCAACAAACTAGAAAAACCATTTGTGAATCAGCTCTCATATTCAGATGTACTCAAAGCAGACAAACTACAGCCAAACCATGAATTTACACAGGAGTTTCAGTATTCCATCTTTAATCCGATTTGGCCTCCAATGTGTTCTATTCAATGAGTTTAATTCTCCCTAACCAATCACTAGATTGGCTGTACTGCTTATCTGGTACTCAGGGTCACAATGGGGCTGGACCCAACCCCAGCAAACATTGGCTGAGGGGCGGGATCACGCTGGACCGATCCTGGCCTGCATCGAGGTCCAATTTAAGTCAAGGCTTAGACATATCCACAGAAATTCACATATTTTTGTCTGGTCTGTGTTGTGAGAGAATTGAGCATAACACTGAGGTGACAGTCTGTCTTTATAAAGTATGTTGTTTGTAATGGACTTGATTGCACAATCTGTCTAATCTACTGCAGTCACCACCACTGATGCTACTTTTCCATGGTTTTCACAGTTGCAACATTTGGTGACAGCTTGACCATGGTATTAACATTGGCGCCAATATTGAATCTCGTCTACCTGCACTGACTGATTAATCACCTTTTCAACCAAGCAGCTACATTTTAATGATGGCAGTGAATGAGTGGGTAGACTCCAGGTCTTGGTACAGGTTAAGTAAATATCACAATAGCAGTATTTGGAGGTCAGGTTTCACTTAACACTGAGTGTGACCTCTGTCATTTAGCTATGGTCTGCATGGCATTATCTGCCCCTTCCTCCTCCTGCAGTGAAATGAAGGGGTGGTAACACATGTGTGAATTCACAAAACAAAGTAAAACATGGAGGGTCTGTTAACAGATGGTCCCAGCCCCTGTTTATGATAAATGTTGGATACTCAGAATCACCCTTGCAGACCCCAGCAGCAGCTTGGCAGAAGTGCTGGAGGAGTTGAACCTTGCTATATTTTTTTCCTCTTATCCACAGATGACCAGCATAGAAGTATGGCGCTGGCAGCCCCCACTGCCCCCTACAATACAATTCCCACTGCACTTGATGTCTCAAACATGTATTAATGATGTATTTCAGCATTTAATTGTAAGACAATAACTCTGTTCTACATGTTTCCATTTCTCAATGGATTCTTAGATCATTTCACGTTGACATTTCAAGGAGAGGAGATGTTTAAAGGCAGTGGTGTGACTGTGATTGCATGAATGGTATCATCTGCTCGGGCCAGAACCCAGTCCATCAGTCCATGAAATATTCATCCAGGATTCAAAAATATCTGGCATGAATACTACAACACAGCCCCCCACATCCTGCAACACAGTAACAGTAGCACAGGAAACTGTCCACAATATTGTAGTATATAGACAGATTGGTAATCATTTTTCTGATCTGTATTGACGCAAGGCACTTTATCTAGCTGGGAGAAATGCCTTGTTGCCTCAAAATCTTGTTTCTTGGTGAGGCAGTGCAGGCACTGAATTGAAGCCACAAATGTAGCTTACTTACCATCAAACATGGTATAGCTACCACAGGGCTTAGACATCCACATCCTTAGTATCCATTAGCAGAGCAGCTGAGGATTTATCACTAATGTCAAGGAGGCATTATCAGACCTAATGAAATTTCACGTTGCTCTTCAAGCAATATTATCCCTGTGACCCTACTCTTTTCACGACAACAAGGTTTAACAACTGAATGTCAAAAAGCTGGTAAAGTCTACAGCCTCAAGCCTGGTTGAGTTTTTTATCTGTGGTCATTTTGGACTTGTGTTCCTCTGAAAATAAAAGAAAATAATAGCAACCCTGTGGTCCTTTTCAGCCTGGGGATGGACCGAGAGTTAATGGCATTGGGCCATGTTGCGCTTGGCTACATCCAGTAACATAATTATTTGAATTATTGTTAGATTCACCTTACTGGCCACTATTGCTACTCGCCTTCAAGATTAACAAAAACGCAAATCATTTTTAACACACAGAGTTTCTGCTCTGAGACAAGTAATTAAAATTTTGTTTCAGCATGATAGGTGCAGCCTGGAATTTAACTAATACCTCAAAAACAAATTCTCATTTTTCATAGCATCCGCTGCCTGACAGAAGATTTTCCAGGACTGCATGTAGAACTGCACATGAATGGAACTTGTTTTAAAAAACTGTAGTGTTTAGAAAATAATGAGAGAGATAATAAGTGCTACACTGCATATAAACCATACACACATTGATCAATAATTTTACTGAAAAAATGCATGGAAGTACAGAAGGGACAAAAAGGCAATGACAGATAGAAGGTGACGAAATCTGAGAGAGAAGAGATCAGAAATGACAGAATGACAAGATTGATATGGAGAAGAATTGATTGTGAGGAATGAAGCACAAGTGAGAGAGATAAGAGGAGAGGAATGGGAGAAGGGCTGAAGCAATAACTAATGCAGGGGAACAAAAGACTCATGACCCAATTTCTGCAACAGATGGACTTGGTCATATTTTTTCTCCATTTATATAATTTCCTTGAATAATATCACACTCAGGGAAACAGCATCATTTATATGCTGTACCTTAGTGGGCAACCTTATGTTTCCATTCAAAGCACCTCCTATGTATCTGTCCCATGTGAACTACATTTCATGAAGTAAATCTTTCTAATAAAACACATTAATAAAGTATTTGCTTTCTGTCCTCATTAGACAAGGCTCTTTTTTCTTTTCTTATTTGTAAGCATTAGAAAATACTGACAATGTGACATAAGACCATGACAGAGAACATTGTTTGCCAGTGCACAAATATGATAGGGTTTGTTTTGTGTGCTCATCCAAAACAAAAGCATTGAGAATTGGCTTCCACTGTGCCCATCAACACAAACAACAAACAATATAATATGAAAAGATTTTTCTAGCTGTGTGTACCTTCCAGTGGCAGGTTCTATTTTCATATTTACTGAATTAGTATTAAAACATTCATTGTCACTGAAAAATTGTGTTTGATTTGCCACCAGCCCCACTGACTAAGCTCAGTGTATCTATACTGGCTAATTGGTGTCCTTATCTGTAGTTTCTGTCTTAGTTACTTGCAGCTTTTTTAAACCTTATCATCCTTAAATTGATATTCCAAGAGGAACCAACTTCCATGCAGTGAGACACATAGAGGACTAAGCAAACCAGGACATTCACCTCTTTGTCCCGCTTCTCCCTCCTGCAAACCTCTCCTGGGACTTCCCTCCAAGTTCCGGAGGTTGGTTGTCATGGTAACAAGAGCAGGGGCTATTTGTATTGTTTGTGCTCTCATCTCTAAAACCACACCATTATCCATACAGTGCAGGTCTTCTTGTTTATTTGTATGCTTCAACCCGTCTTACTGTCATCAGTCTGTTTGTCTGTCCACCTGCACATCAATTTGTCTCTGCAAGAGTCAGATGTCTCAAACACTGCTCTTTGTGCCCAGACCATCTTTGCACCAATCTCCCGTCACAAATTAATTAACCTCATCTGTTTCTTATCATATGCAGAGCTGGAGCAGTGCACATATCTCCCCCTACTTTGTCTCTCATTTTGCACCTTATTCTTTACTTATTGCTACACATTTCCAACACACAACCGCACGAGAAAACATAGCTAGCTACAACGTTCTTATTTACACACCCAACAAAATTAGGTAGGAGGCCAATAACTGTAGCTATATTGTGTGACTGAATATTTCATGTAAAATGTCCAGGGAAATAGGCTTTGTGATATTACTGTGATGTGCTCTGAGGAACACCCAGGTTGTGAGGAACACTTCTGACATCTACTGGACACAATATGAACACCGCAAAATCAAAGAGGAACAAATTCACCTGACAGATTATGGCTCTGTGGGACTAAGACCCACATTTTCTTTGCATAACTTCTGAAAGTATTTAAATAAAGTGAGTTGTTTCAAACAATAAAGTTGATTAGAATTGCAGAATTAATTTGTAATGTAAGAGGGCTGCATACTGTGCGATGGTAATTAATTTCTTGTTTCATTGTTTTACATGTTGGTTTTAATGTTATTTTTCACCACCTAACCATGTCCGTCCTACATTTAAAGAAATGATCTTGGCCACATGAAGGCTGCATCTGTCATGAAAAGTTCACCTTGAGCAAACATTTCTTTCAGGACCAATGTGCTATTAGAAATTGAGATTTAAAGCATGTCTGATTTAAATATTTCAATATGCTGTATTTATTTGAACTAGATCAAAGATTTGACTACACAGGGTTCTGAAATGGCCCTGGGGCCCATGTTTTATTGGGTTACTGCATTTATGTCAGAATTTCACAAAAAAGAGAGCAGCTGTTTGCTGAATTCACATATCCGTTTCCAACTCAGCTCAGCTCAGTGTGCTTTGTCTGCACCTATTACCACCTGCCTGCAGCATGGTACATGTCAGAATAGCAGTGATTCATAATGTCATCACTGGTGAGGAAGCCACTTTAACCTGTGAATATGTTACTTCCAGGATTAGCAAACAGGTCTAAATAACAGGCAATAGACTTTCTCTAAAATAGAAATAACATACAGATTGATTGAAGTGCGTTGAAAGTGACACTGCAGAATGAAATCTAAAATGCTGGGTTTATCCAGCAGTATCATCAATTCCTTGAGAAAATGGGATGCGGTTTGACTGCTGCAATTTCTCCAGCGGTTATAATTTTGTCGTGGATCATAGGTTGCAGGGAACTTTTGGCGAAACAAGCTGACTGCTGCTATCGCCACTATAAATAGTGTTGAGGAGAAAAGTGAGACTAAACCAGAGCAGCAGCTAATGTTTTTGACCGATGCCATAGCAGTACTGGATTCACAATGAAACGTCTGAAAGTGAGTCAGATTGGACACTGCAGACTAGATTTGAGGATATGATGGGCCAAGTAGAAACATGTGCTGACCCTGACAGCTTAATTCATCTTCTTGATGACAGGTCAGTCACTTGTTGGAAGCCTACGATTGATTGTACTTCCCCTGCCTTAAATATCGTGAGTGCAGACATGACTCTCCTCTCAACCTTTTACCTAATCTGGATTGATTGCAGCACTTCAACATTTTTCCACAGACAAATGAATGCTGTTAGTTCCTCATCTTTGAAAATTATGATACCACACATTCATCTGCTGTGGGGTGTTCAGAAGAGAGCTATCATATGTGTTGTTTTCAATTTTACAGCCATTATGCATTATGCTTTAATTTATCACCAAATCTAAAATCATAATGCTACACTGGATACATGAAGGTAATCTCAGTAATGCAGATATTCTGTGTCTTGTTTTGCTATCAAAGTATCCCCAACTGTTAACCATTGAGCTATGGCTTTGAGAACAGAGATGTTTCTGGCTACACAAATCGTACTATCCAATGAAAGTATAAACTGTTAAACTGAAATTGTTTACATTTTTTGATGTTGACTGTTCTAACACTAGAGAGATCAGGTACTGTCAAGAAAGAGAGACGTGAACAAACTGCGAAGAGTGTTCAGCAGATTTGAAGATGATGATTATATTTATAATGCAAAAGTGAAACACTGTAAATAGTATGCTTTCACTTTTCAATAATCCAGTTGTTTTAGTCG
The DNA here is from genome assembly GCA_901007705.1 of Fistularia tabacaria. Classification (NCBI taxonomy): domain Eukaryota; kingdom Metazoa; phylum Chordata; class Actinopteri; order Syngnathiformes; family Fistulariidae; genus Fistularia; species Fistularia tabacaria. The sequence continues at coordinate 145,373 of CAAKHD010006904.1, read as the reverse complement.
CCAGATGGTGAGTTGATTCATGGTGGGTAAGTGCAACTGCATTTACAGCAGACGACCTTGACAGGCCATGAGAATGACACCACTGTATGTTTGAAGGAACCTATGACCCAGTAGTCTGCACAAAAGCCTGTAATGGACCAATAATCTCAACACCGCAGTGAAAAAGAGAACAACACTGTGAGGCACATTGCCAAATGCAGGGAGCCAACCGACGATCGGTGCATTTTTGAATTGGGTCGAAGTTATAACAATAATAGATTGAAGAGATGAAATTATCAATATAATAAAGTATTTCTGATTCTGATATTGATATTGGTATAATAATACCGTGCATAACTTTAAACATCAGCAATGTGCCTACATATTTAATTTAGAGATGGTAGGTAACCAGTATGTTCAATACAATACAGCAGAATAATCAGGAACACGTTTGAACTGAGCTAGCAGTGTGAATCTAGTATTTGTGTCCAAAAGCTATAAATTAACTTGTGCACTGTGCTATGTCTGAATGCCAGTTTGTGTTCTTCAGAGATCTCTTTGTTTGTCCATCATATATCAAACCACATTTGCGCTGCTCCAGTTGATAATGGGGGGGGGGGGGGGGGCGGGGGGCCTTTGGCTGCCAAAAAAGAAGA